>PHNY01293222.1:0-18605 GCA_003724115.2 Anethum foeniculum | reverse complement strand
CGGATCGTTAACGGATCGGATTTTTAGCGGATCGGATTTTTTTTTGCATGATCCATATCCGCTCCATTAGCCTTCGGATCGGATCGGATCGGACCGGATTTCCGCTCCATTGACAGCCCTAATTACCACCACAAGAACCCTTATCATTGAATCAACACCATGACCATGAAAATCCTGCAGATCTAGAATCCGGACATGATGAACACCAATGATTTAAATAAAAACCAAACTCTCACACAAGGAGAGACCAAACAAAACCCAAATATTGAGAACTTATTGAATGAAAAACGAGATGAATTAAAACTAATAATAAGAAGAAAAGATTAGGGCTTTTCACCGGTAAAAGCCGATGTAAGCCCCTAGACGGCTGAAGAGAGAATATTAGGGTTTGAGATTATTTTTCAACACATATTTACTTCATTGTCCTTTTTAACACATATATTAAGGTGTTAAAAAAATTACACTTAAACTTAATTATTTTAATACATATATCAAATTAAAGTTAGAACCCTAGAGTTTAATTTGATATAAAAATTAATTATTTTTTTTTATCGAATAGAACTGATACTTTTTGTTACCTTGAAAGGCATGTCAAAAAATCAAATATTTTCTGTGGCCAAATTTTTTTTAAAAAATAATTGATTACTCTCTCTGTTTTTAAATAAATGATGTTTGACTTTTTTGGCACATGAGCTTTGACTGCATAGTTAAAATTATTATTATTAAAATATCATTTTTGTGAATAAAAATACTGAATATATATATATTTTTACTGAATTTTTCTTTTAAATAATACGGTAACTTTTACTACACGATCAAATCTCCTATCAGAAAATCAAACGTCAAATATTTAATAATTAATTATTTAAAAACAAGAGGCAGTACTTTGTTCATAATTAGTGGTGCATGCGTTACTGAAAAATTAGAAGCATTTTGCTAATTTTCTTGCAGTATTTATTACCTGATCCTCATAATAAGCATGCATGTCAAATGTGTATTAAATTCAAGTTTGACACCGCTTAGAGAAAAAGAAGAAAAATTACGACCCGGTGCAAGTCATACAATAAATAGGGCTAGTTATTCAACTGAGAGACATTTTCAATATTTAAGGAATTTCGAAACTTTTGCTGGAAGGTTTTGGGTTGGGTTAAGCTTAATGACGATAATATTGAAACGGAATCTTACTCGAGGTTTGTTTTATTTGGCTTGATTGCGAAATATTGTTATGTTTGTGTTAGAAGATTAACCATCTATACACACCTCACTTTCAGGTTTTCAGTTGAAGGATGCGTATGTCCCTTCTATCTGTAATTCACTTTAGGCTAGGGTATATTAAAAAAATTATTACTATGTTTTTTTAAAGGGATAAACGACCTCCCAAAAGAAAGTGCAAAAAGAAAAAAACACACATCCTTATAAAATGTTATTCTGATTTGGTTATGTTATATTAGTTCGTATTAACACATACATACAGATAAACTTTCGATCATCAGTGCCTTCTACTGAGAATCATCTTATACTCAAGCATCTGCGTGTTATAATTGTTAGATTTTGAATGAAGTGTACATGAAATAGAAAACACTGTGACCACGAGGTAAGAATATATTAACACGTTCTTATGCCACTGGAGCAGCAAATGCAGACCATGTCATGACTCCGTTGAGGTGTAGAGCTAACCTCCGCCTCTATATTTCAGCAAGTCCTTTCTTATCGTTGTATGATTTTATCCAACCCTCAATCAGCATTATTTCCTTTGCCCTTTGCTCCAACAACCAGTTAGGATCCTCGGTGGTTGCTGCACGCAAATCTAAGTGATGGGCACCTAAGAAAGAGTAAAACTTTTAGGACAGCAGTATTTCATGGAGTTAATTGTAAATTGTAAATTCAGCAAAGAGTGAAATTCAGAAGTTTCTAATCACTATTAGCACCGAGAAGATACAGTGTATTCCTGTAAGGCTCTAACTACTATCTTATGCAACAGTGGAGGCTCCCCTCAATAATATATTGATATGCATAAGTAGCTTAAAATGATCTCATTTCAGTTATACAAAGCACAAAGTAATATTTCATAATACCATTTTATTTTTACTAAAATTTGATTGGAAAAAATGCATAATACTCAACAAGAAACCTTCTTCTTTTTTCCAAGAACAGTCAACTAAAACTTTAAAAATTATATAATAGTTTAGTTATAAAGAGAGACAAAATTCTAATAATGATAAAAAAGTATAAGTTAGAGATAGACGTGAACTAGGGTTTGTATACTTGCCGCCTCTAATTGGGCGAGTTAAGCTAGCTTACCGCTCCTTTTATGTGCGGTAAGTACTAAACATTTGCTCTAATCAGGACCGTCAATTACTTCATTCGACGACCGAGATATAATACGTTATTTAAACCGTCCCTGGCACCAGGACCCTACAACTGATATGATGGAATTATGGAACCAATTTGCACAGTTAGTTATACTAGTTATGGGCGGGATTTAGATATCGTTTAAGATAAGGCTATGTTTGCTTGCAGTTATAATCCCCGACTATCTAAAATTGCAATCATGTTTTCGGTCCTGATCCTTTCATATATTTCAGACTGCTTTTTATCACCTTCTGGATCACGGATTGGAAGTAGACTTCAAATGCAATTTCTCCCTCGGTATGATTAATCCCATCAAAAGTGATATTTAGTTCATAAGATACCTCAGGAACTAATATTGTGTAATTTTAGTGTAGATAGTCCAATATAGTCTGGAAATCATTTCTCCCATGAAACAAGCATAACCTATAGTCCTGGCAGATAGATGAAACTCAAAACAAGGGAACCAAGAGGTCCGTGACATGGGGCAATTTTAAATTTTCTAAGCGTGAAGCACACAAAATGCATTGTTACATTACCTTTCTCCGTAACGAGAGCAACAATACTTTCAGAAATATCTTCCAAAACACTGTTGCATCAGATATTGTAAAAATTGTCAACTTCTCGTACTTCAAAGGTGTAATAACTCAATAACATATTCCACATAAAAAAAGGCCGATCAAGTAAAGTACTGGGTAAAAGAGTTTCACCTGCCACCACTCCAAGGATCTAACAAGCCATTTGAGAATATGATGTTACTTCCGAAATTCTTCAGGTCAGCTTTGAAATCCTGCATTTAAAAAAGCAAAGCATGAAGAGCTTATTTTGTTATATAGAGAATTTCATAAAATTTGTAAATTTCTGGATATTATTGAAGGAGAACTGCAACCAACAACTTATAATTAAAAGAATTGGTGATAAAATTATAGAAGTGATTTCAGGTAGGTTCTTATTAGTAAGATATTATTCTAATGAGAAGGAAACAATTACATTTATGTAAATGGCTTAGATAGAATATATAATAGATAGAAGATAGCAATTTTATAGATATTACCCAACTAGTGAAATAAACTAATAATTTCACTACGTTTAACTATACAATAATCCTATGTCGTATCTTATTATTATTGTCAAGATGCTCATAAATCATGATAGTCTATGAACGTAAACTTGTATAACTTCTCATTTGGCATACTTTTAGAACTTATTACCCTTCCATCAGATAAAAATGAAAAAAGATGTTACTGAAGAGCTCATATAGACTTTAACATATTCGAGAGAGAGAATTATATATTTTATTTTCTTGGTGACAAGAAAAACAAAGATTAAAATACAAATTGAACAGTCCTAGCTTGCACTCCAGATGTCTAATTTTGACTTGGACTTGAAATGTCAATCCTATGAAAAGCACATGTCCAGAGTCCAGACTATGACCAGCTGAAGTATTTTTGCCTTGTGATCACCCATATTCCACACGTCCTTGGAATTGAAGGATATTGATACGAGGAAGTTCTATCTTATTCAGTTTCCTCAATCAATATACTTTTCCAAGACTATACAATTATTGTTACAGAATTTATACATCTCAAGCCATGATATTCCTCCTGTCCATTCAGTTTAAATATAATTGTGTTATTTTACCATATTATCACCTACATTTTGGAATATTGTCAAGCAAGTAAAAATTTCTCTGCAGAACGTAGAATGTAAATATTTTCTCTAGAAGAAAGAGCCAAAATTGAACAAGCTACAAAATGATGTGGCATCTCTACCACAGGAAGTGTAAACTAATTGGCTGCTAGATTAAAAGCTTTATGAATGTAGAAGAATATCAATGCAATGATCTATTACTATATGCTCACTAAAGTTAAGTGACTCAACATATGTATGAAGATGAAGATTTCTTACACGTCCACCAAATTCCGTCGTAATCCATGTAGGCCTCGGTTTGACTTTAAATTCTTCCCAGCACTCCTCTCTGTACTCAGTGTAGTTGTAATAAAATTCTGGAAACATACTAGAGTACCTGTTACTTGACATTGGCATAACCATCTCAGTGCATGCCTGTAAAATATAACCAGAAACATATGAACAGACTGTTGCTGATGAGTTAACTTACATAATGTCATTATTTCTTATTAGATGTTTCAGCAACATAATAATTAGGGGGCGAACGAAGAAAAGAAAAGACATAAAAACTCTGTATGCTACTGTTTAAAGACCTGCCAGTTCCAACCATTTTCGCCGTGAGGGTCATCATCCAGGTTAAAACAGTCAACTGATCCAGTATAATTATAATAGACATTTAGTCCTTCAAATATGCGCTCTAAAACACCGGTCCCATCAGGACAGCCGTCAATTTTTCTGCACACCTGATGGAAAATATTAAACACTCTGATTTGTAAGAAATATTCATAGATCTCAAAATTTAGGGTGAGAAAATTGTCAAATCTCATGACCAAGAGGTGAGGATTCATAATTTTAAAGAGGCTAAAGGTATATCTTTAGTAAATGAACTTCAAAGGTTAACATTCCATCAATCTTTCTGAGGGCAAAAATTGTTCCCATAATTATGTGACAGGGAATAAGATTCCAGGAGAATCTCAAATGAGTTGACCACATATGACATAATATGGAAACAAATATGCAAGTGCCAGATCTACTCATTTTTCCGGGTTATGGAACTAAACACTCCTCTACTGTGGAAGGAAACTATCACTATGATTAATGAAACTACACAGTACACATCAAATAGTTTATCACATCTGCAATCAAAAAAAGGCAGGGCCTAAAGATTTCGATGATAAACACCGGTGTTTTTAAATGAATATTATTTGTTGGCAGCTGGTCCTTAGCAAGCGATAGTTGGCAAACCATCTATCCATGGTGATACCCTAAAAAGAAACAAAAATAAGCGCGGATAGAGTGACATGGCTCCTGCCCCTCTGCATTCACATAAACAATCAGTGTTTATCCTATCTGTGGAAAAATAAATGGTTTCAAGATGTCAGGACCCTTATTTGTTATTATATGCTTCCCCAATCTTGTATTACCAGACAGGAGTGTCCTTGTTCGAGAGGGACTTAAGTGAAGCACGGATCATGAAGACCATGAACAGTCACGCCGTTAGGAGTTCATATATTTTTGTAGAAAAAGTCTATTTATGGCCAAAGTGATAAAGGAAAATCCCCTCTTTGATATTCAATTAAGATACTCTCTGAACTCCAACACCAACATGAAAAAGTTTGTCTGCAGACCAATTTTATTCAGTTATTCTTAACCAGTCTCGCTCTCTATCCAAGACATTAAAATTTTGATATTTTTTTCAAATTAAAGACAGCAGAACTAACCCAACTCTGATTTATGCTAAACAACATTACTATCATATTTTTTATCAAATATTTTGCGATCTATCCAAGGGTATGCACAAAGTTTCTAATCTAATGTTCTTACATATCAAAAGCCTGAATAGTCATAAACATATATGTAATTCGAGCAACCTGTCTTGGTCACTTTAATTATATATACAAAAGTTCAGGATTTGTCTCGTGTGATGCACATATAATTTGTAACTTTTTGTTTCATTTTTTTTATATATTGCATTTGAAATAGTGTTATAGCAATTGAAAATGAATTTGTCAATCACAAACTTTTGCAAATAACCTGTAGAGGATTATTTTTTCTGTCTTCATAGTCCGACCTGCCCCAACAATTACAAAGCTTCTTTTGAGGATTTTTTAAATGGTCAAACAAATACATAATACTATTTCATAATGAGTAGTGATCAAGATTAGAATTCTAAATCTCATATACTACTTGGTGACAACCTCCTTACTAGAGTTGGTTTCTTATTTCTTTTCTAGATATATTATTATTAGTACGCATAGAATTCTAGATCTTTATACTACACAATGAGCAAAGATTCTTGACGACCAAAATTCCTATACTCTTACTATATTTAGGATATGAGTATTTTTTCCTAAACAGCCTGTCACAAGAATTATAATGCATCTTCTAGAAAAAGAACATAGAATCCGCAGTTTGTTTGTTTAGGGTTTTATTTTGGAACTATAAATAAGGTTTTAGTCCTTCAACTATGATTGGACGACACTAATATAAGGATTGATCATACACCAAAGTAAAATTTTCTGTATGACACATCAAACTAAAACAACTATCAATCACTGGCACCTTTAATCAATGTCCAAACACCTTGATAAAATTGAAGTCTAAAAGGCTATGTAAAAGAAGTACGCAGATCATACCTCATTAAAAGAACAACATAAAAGATCTCAATACTCAAATTACAGGAATTCTATTGTAGCACGATTTTAAGGCTAAAGCCAAACAGAAAAATTGCATACACCTAAAACAAACATCCAACAATATTAATAATATTATTAACAGCCTGAACATTGAAAAGTTTAACTATCCCAAAACAATAGTGAACGAGAGATTCATAATAACCTCACTTTTTAATTGAGTTGATCCTTGTATGTATCTCAAAGTTGTAGGACAGAGGTAAAAATTTGAAAAACTAAAACATATATTTATGTGGAACTGTAAGAATTATTTCCAACTTACCTCCTTTATCGGATTTCCTGGTAATGGCATTAGAAACTCTGTAGGATAAGGGTAGTTTGCCATAGCCAAAGATGTATAAGCAGAGTCCCACCAGTTGGACAGATCTACAGAACTGTTTAGTTTCCTGTGGAACATCCTTAGAAGATTAGAATCAAAAACCATTTTGACTAATCTGAAGTGACATCTAGAGGAATTTTAAGACAACAATGATGATGAAAAAAGAAAAACTAGCTTCCTCATGTTCTTACCGACACAAGCGGAAAGTTTTGGTAAGTTGCAGTAGCCCATCTTCCTTACGAACCTCAGATAACAATGCATCCCATGACGTCTTTATAGTGTTAAAACAGCTTCTACTTTCTTGCTGTTAAGAAAAAAGAATGTGATTTACAAACCTTAATATGTTGACATAATGTACAGTGTCACAAACAGGTGTAAAGAATACGCACTCTAAAGACATTCGAGACAATGTCATAAAATGTTTCTGGTGGTACAATATCTTCAAACTGAAGAACGGGCGCTGACGAAGCCAAAGCACCAACGGAAAGATGAGGATACTTGAGTCTCATCCATGCCGCTAACACTGTTTTTATCCAAATGCAAAGAACATATATTGGCGAAGCACAGATAAGCAAAATGAATTTTTTAATTGATGTATCATACAGCTAAATAATGCTCATTGCAAAAATAAGACTTAAATTGCATCTTACTTCCACCGTATGATCCTCCAAACAACACGACAGGACAAGCCTCAGCAGACAATTCTTTTTTGAGGTCTGTAAGCAATATTGCATAATCCGCAAGTGCTTGTTCAGCTGTTAAATAGGATAAAGTTGAAGCATTTCTGTATGCTTCACTGGTACTTCCGTGAGGCATAGACTCCCCATAGTATCGATGCTGCCAATCAAATTTGTCAAATTTAGTAACTTTTGTTTACAGACCAGATATTGTTCTTTAAAAATTGCAACCATCAACTATAAAAAAATCATGCATATAAATCTACACTACTGACTGGTATATGACTCTCTGTCCTTTTTCTTGGTAAAGTCGATTACAAAGGTATTTAAATACTCACACATACATTTTCCTCCACTGAAGCTCAATCCCTCAACCCTGGGAAACTACTCTACCCTTGGTTACTAAGGACGCGGGACATATGACTCTCAGTCATACAAGTAAGTGGCAACATTTGACATTGTGTTAAGTTAATGGTTTCCGTTTAACAGGATCAATTATTTTACTATTTCAGTCACAATTTATAACTAGGGATAATATAAACTAAATACAATGTTAAGTTACCGTTCTCATAAGAGCATCTCCAAGAGGGGTGCCAAGATCTATGGAGAAAAAGCCCTTCTAATCATAGTTGGAAGTCAAAATGCCCAAAATATCACTATTCAAAAATTTGGCCCTTATGACAAAAAAAAGGGAGGGCCCTTACTATCACAATAAAACACTACATATAATCACATTTATAAAAAATATTCAATACAGTACTTTTCTTGTTGGGCCAGCAGTTATTGGGCCTGATGTGTTGCTGGTCAGATTCTTTGTTCTCTCAAGAAACAAAATGCAGATTGCGTTTTAAAAAAAAAAAAAATCATTTTTTTCCTTTTTGCCAAAATGCATATTACTCTTGCGCTTTCACAAAAAAAATGGAACATATTTAAGAAACCCAACTTAAGTTTGGACCATTTTAATTAAAATTAGGGTCAAACACCCAAATCCATGTGGCATGGCACCTTGAGTACCTTTGTGTTGGAGTTACAAGGGTGTCTAAAGGGTTCCAAGAGAAATTTCCAGTTTTTGGCACCCTCAGCACCCCTCTGAATGTAAAAAAACCGAATACTTGTACTAAAAGTATATAACATCCGCACCTATTATATTATATCTAGTCTTATTATTATTTGTTTGAGGGCCATTTAAGCCACCTTATAGCATCTCCAAAAGATTCTTAGGTCATTCTTTATAAATAATATAAAAAAATTAGCTTCTAATAAGTCAGATAGTGCGTGTTCATCACCAATAATAATTTTTAAACCCACTTCTTATCAATTCATTTATAAGTTAAAGTACATGAAGTTACAAAAGTGTAAAAGAATGGGGATAGAGAAAGAAAGTGGAGAGATATTCATTGTTTTATTTTAAAACAAAAGTTAAGGGTGAGATATGACTCTTAAAAATAAAGGAAATGAGGTTCGGCTAGTCCAATAGACTAGCTATTTAGGCTCTTAAGTTGAAACTTAAGGAATGAGATCAAAAATCTTGCTCCAACAAGTCCCAGTGGTTCCTTAAATGATTAATAATATCATCTCACTACTTATTTATAAGGGATACCTCCCTCTTTTTAAAGATGTCTTAACTAATATTTTATAATATAATTATGAAATCCATTACATTTCTCTCTCTTGTTTATTGTACTTTAATTGAAAGAATGAACTTCTAGCCATGTATTTGAAGTGGAGAAGGAGAGAGAAATGAATATTTTATAATTAAAACTAAGAATAAGATATCTCTTTTGGTTACTTATAGATATGGCATGAGAGTAGGATCTTAACTCTTTAAGAAAGCACTAAAATATTGTTGGAGCTCTAATTTACACAATATTCCTTAAAATTTAGTTTAGGATCTCTTATAGCTAACTTGTTGAAGTTGCTCTAAGAGCATCACCAATAGGCTCTTTATTTGAGCTCTTAACTCACAATATAAAGAAGGGTGAAAATGCAACTCCAGTAGGCTCTTAGTGGCTCCTCAAATCACTAAGAGCCTCCCTTCTTTATTTTTAAGAGTCACACCTCACTCTTAAGTTATATTTTATAATAAACTAATCTCTTTACTTTCTTTCTCTCTCCTCTTGTTTTGTTCTTTTGTAACTTCAATGTACTTTTAATTATGAAATAGGAGATAAAGAGTGAGTTTAAAGATTATTGTTGGAGATGAACCTATACTATTTTACTAAGAGCTATTTTTTTATATTATTTATAAAGAGAGAGTTAAGAGTTTGTTGGAGATGCTCTAAGTGCCTCTTCGTTTCATTCTCCTTCCTCAAATTTTGAGTTAATAGCATAAATAAAGAGGCTATTGGAGATACTTTTCTATGGGGTGCTAGCTATTGAAGCTTGTAGTTGCCAAATATGACACATAAGGACATGTTTGGCGCCCCTAAAGGGTGCCTTTACTGAAAATGTTCTAAAACCGATAATTCCATACCCTCACACCTTAAGATTTTATAGGAATTGATAACCTAACATGGTATTATGATATTAGAGCATGTCACCCTAATATCCTCAATTTTTTTTATGAAAACAAAGATAAATTATTGTCTTGAGCCCCATAGTCCATTTTTCAGCCCAAAAATGGGTTTTAAGCGAGAGAGTGTTAGAATATATTACTATATGATCCTTGTAGGTTGTTATATATTAGAATATATTACTCCGTTTCAAAATACATGTCCACTTTTAAAAATTCACATATATTAAGAAAAGTGAATGTTGTCAAATTAATTGTATTAATTGACTATAACATGTGGAATAAGATTGATCTTGGAAATATAAATAAGGGATATGTGAAGTAGAGTTGATTTTGGAAATATAAATTTGCTGTGAAAGTTGAAGTGGACAACTAAATTGAAACTAATTTTTCTTTTAAAAGTGGACATGTATTTCAAAACGGAGGGACTACTATAGTACTCTAGTCCCATAATTTTTGTCTATATTTTCCCTTTAGGATAAAAAATTTGTTCCGAATTACTTGTCCACTTCTACTTTCAATATAAGTTTATATTTTCAAAATCAACTCTATTTCACGTATCTCAAATTTATATTTCCAAAATAAATTCTATTCCACATATTATGTTTAATTAATGCAATTAATATTGATATAAATACAAATTTTTCATAAACATTCTTTTCTTAATATGCATGATTTTTTGAAAGTGGACATGTATTTTAAAACGGAGAGATTATATTCTACCGTTAACAAAAAAAATAACACAATTAAAAATTAGAAAGTGTATCTAACCTATATGAACATTTGTTATTAGATTCCTAAAATTACAAAAAAGATAAGAGCAAGTCCTAGAGTGCCTTAAATCCATGTCCTAAACTATAATTTAAGGCATTTTGTTTGAATGAGTGCTCTAAAAGTGTCCTAGTGGTGTCTTAAAACAGTAGGACATCCATCAAATGCCTCATTTTAAGGCATGATTAGGTATGCCTGAGAGCAAGTCCAACAATGTCCTACTACAAGCCTTATAAATATAATAAAATATAGTGTCCTAGTGATATAAGACAAAAATTTTGTATATCAGCTACAACAACATGCCTTATAATTGTGCCTTATTATTAAAATAATATTATATTTGAATTACAATTGGAAGGAAGGGAAAAGATAAGAGAGAAAAGATGGGTAAAAAGGGAGGGAAATAAATTTTTTAATGATAGAAATAAAATAGGGCATGCCTAATCCTGCCTTAAAAATGAGGCTTTTGATGAATATCCGAGTGTTTTAGGACAAGTCCAAGAGTGCCCTAAATCCATGTCCTAAACTAGAATTTAAGGCATTTTGTACGAATAGGTGCTCCAACAGTGTCCTAGTGGTGCCTTAAAACACTAGGACATCTACCAAATGCCTCATTTTTAAGGCATGAATAGGTATGCCCTATTTCATTTCTATTAATAAAAAATTTAGTTTCCTCCTTTTTTACCCATTATTTCTCTCTCATCTTTTCCATTCCCTCCAATTGTAATTCAAATATAATATTATTTTAATAATAAGACACAATTATAAAGCATATTGTTGGAGTTAATATACAATAGTTTTGTCTTAAATAACTAGGACACTATATTTTATTATATTTATAAGGCTTGTATTGGGACACTGTTGGACTTGCTCTTAAGGCACCACTAGGACACTGTTGTAACCTCTATTCATATAAAATGCTTTAAATTATAGTTTATGACATAGATTTAGGGCACTCTTGGACTTGCTCTTATTTCATTTCTATCAATAAAAAATTTAGTTCCCTCCTTTTTTACCCATCTCTTCTCTCTCATGTTTTCCCTTCCCTCCAATTGTAATTCAAATATAATATTAATTTAAAAATAAGGCACAATTACAAGGCATGTTGTTGAAGTTGATATACAAAAATTTTGTCTTAAACCACTAGGACACTATATTTTATTATATTTATAAAGCTTGTAATAGGACATTGTTGGACTTGCTTTAATATCTAAATTATAGTCAACGATCAATTCAACCACAAAAACTTACTACTATATTACTAATATTGTTTTCAGAAGAAAACGTAACTTAACCCAACACACAAATTTCACTAACATCATTATAAAATGATAATGGCACCCTTTGCCTCGCACTTAATTCAACTGCAAGTCGGAAATACATATAGTTTTTTAACTAATAAATTACTTATAAGTTTAAAATACCTTAACTTTTTAAGTTACTATAAAATTATTACTTGCAAAATATCCCAAACGAGTATACCAAAGATTAGAGTTTCACCTCGGGAAAAACGACCAAGGCGCCAAAGCGAGGGGCAAGCTCCCAAACAAAGCCGGTATTCTCAGCAAACCAATCAATGTACCCTTCGTTCCCGCAGTAAAAGAAAATGGGCCCCGCTTTACCCGGGCCCACCCAATGTTCGAAGCTAATAAGGTATCGTTGCCGAAACTTGGGAAGATCCGCGAAGCTGAAGTGATCGAGATTCTGATCGTAGTATCGGGTTTCGTATTTGTACTTTTGCAGGTTTTTTAGAAGAGGTTTGTTGGGCTTTGAGAATCGGCCCAGAAATCGAGGGGAGCGTTTGGAGGGTTTGATTGGAAGCCCATTTGATAGTGAAGATGAGAGGAGGAGGAGGAGGAGAGCGATCAAGTGGTGACATGGTCGTAGGTTATTTGCCATGTTAAGTGTGAGAAGTACAGTAGGAAGTACAGTGAGTTTCTATCTTCTTGTTCTTGTAATTTTTTTTTTTTTTTGTCAGAGTTGTAATTTGTACTCCCTCCATCCTATTTTTCTCATTTCACTAGTCTCTTTTGAAAAAATAACGCATATAAGAAAAATCATTTTAGTAGTTTCTTTTCAAAAAATAATGCATATAAAAAAAATTAGTTGGAAATGATAAAAATAAGAGGGTAAAATTAAAAATTGATTCAAAAATTTGCATTGGAGGTAGAAGTGGACAACTATTATGGGATAATTTTTTTTTTCAAAAGGACTAGTATTTTGGGATGGAGGTAATATTTAAATTCATACTTAAATGACATTTTACTTTTAAATTTTAACAACACATTTTGATCATTTTTTTAATTTTGAATCCGGCTAACAAATTTTAAAATATTGAATAGTACGATAATATCAGTTTATTTATGCTAAAGTTAAAATTTAACAATATTATGGGGACAATTTTAAAGTGTAATTGTACGACTGAACATATGTACATTCATATTAAAATATTGAAATTCGTAAATAGACTTACATGTGCCGTATAAAATTTTAAATGCTACAAGTTCTCTATTTCATTTCGGGAAATATATAAAAGTTAACGATTTTGATATTTACTCTATTTCATTTTTTACATAGATTACATTTTGGTCATCTTTGTAAAAATGCCTAGAACAAGTTCAATATACTATTTAGAACATCTCCTCCAACAGATTCCTAACTCACTGTTAAAAATAATATATAAAAATATGACAACCTCGTATACAAAAATCACACATCCGCCAATCTAGAAAACTCGACCAAAAAATACGAAACAAATACATATACTCATAAGAAGACGATTTATTTCACTATATACCATGAACAATCAACAATTAAGAAATCATAAATCGAATTAAGAATCAAAGATTCAAATTTTCGAGAATTTACCCTTTGATGATTTTGATTGCAGAAATGGGTAGCTGATTATGGGATTCAATTTGGTTACGAGAACTTGAAATTCTGATATCAATATCACTTTCAAAATTTGATTTCATCTTCGAAAATAGACCTCGAAAATAATTATAAAATATTTCAACTCACGTGAAAAGACATAAAACACGTAACACGTAACATACGCTATCATAAACGAGTACAAATAACATCTAATCCATATAATTGCATTTTTAACACATAAAAGTTATCCAAAAAATATTCTGGTCCTTACGAGACCACAGATAATAATTATCGCATAGCACACAGAGATGAAAGTGAATTTAAATTAAAACATAAAAATTTTAAAAATGGAAGTGCATCAAACTGGAATAAGAAAATATTTATTTAACTGCATTTAGCACATATTTATGGATAAAAATATTTCGAACCGATATAACCACATAATATTTCATTACCATATAATTAAACAATCTACAAAATATTATTTTTAAATATTTTTATAATTAAAATAAATAAAATTTTGAACCTTGAGGAAATACCGGATACAATTTTGACGCGGATAAAATATCTACTCGATCTCTAAAATTTTAAAACTAACTCAATTTGCCGATTCCGATAAAATGATCGGCTTTTAATATATTTGCTTGAAATTAGTAAGAGTATTTAAAAATATTTTCACAACCCGACAGGATTCGATAGAACTAACAATTAGCATTTTAGTCCATTTAAGGGTGGAAAACATCATACATGAATAAAATATTCATAACTTTATTCCCTCCAAATTGAAAAATCAAATAAATCATTCAAATAATAATTACAATAAATTCTGAAATTACGGGATATTACAATTGGGTTTCTTGTTTCCACTTATTTCAAGGTATAACTTTCATAAAATAACTCTTACAGTCCAATTGGCCAATAAATCATGGTGTCAAGAAATAATGTAAAATCTCTTAGAGCATCAATTTTATATGTTTACATATTTATGTTTTGTAGATATTAGCCGCTATTAAATAGTTATTTACATTTTTTAAAATTTTGAATATAGGTTTTGAGGAGGGCATAACAAGGTTCTGGCAGCAGCTACAAGGAATATAACAGCGAGAATGCGAAGGGGACAACGATAGTGAAGGGGCGGCGACAACGACGGCCAAGAAGTTGAGCGTAACGGTGAATAAGCCAATATTTGATTCTGAACTTTTGTTATTATAAGGTTATATTGGAAATGGACGTTTGAACTGTTATAATCAAGTTTTTGATTATTTAAATGATATATTTTATTGTTAAAGTAAATGGTTTTTGGTTTTGTTTAGTTTTATATTTTAGTTATAGTTAGCTATAAATATGAGTTGGACATGATGATTGGTATTGATAATATAGCAATGGTATACGTGATGCACCGATTGGAATCAAAAATAATAATTTCTGGTCCCTAAAATGATCACGTTAGTAAAAATAGCGATCATTGACCTTTCACATATTCAGAATAATGATCGGGAAGTTCAATTACGACAGCTACCGAAGAACTTTCGACCATTTTCAAAAACTAGCAAGTACAATTTTAATGTACTTGTCGCCTCCTAACTTCTGGTGGACCCTATGTCGCCTCCAAGACTTGCTCTTTACAATGATGTCGCCTTCAAAGGCTTGAAAAGTTGAAATTTAACTAAGTAAATATGCTTTTTTCGCCTTCAAGGTTCACAAATTTAACATGTCGCCTCCTGGAATGTAAAAAGGTGTCATCTTGAAGATTATCAAAGTAAAATGTCGCGTCCAAGCATAGTGGGATCACCTGATCAATTCAAAATACATGGTTTACAGAAGGCCACGTCTTCTATTCCCTTCAACAAGTCATCTACCTCTATATAATCAATACGATGCATATTGGTTTTGCATCTCTCCCCCATTAAAAGAAGCGAAGCTCTTGCAAATTCGATTCAGCTTTTCTTCAATCATTGATTTGACAAGAAGAGGTCATGTCCATTTGTTTTCTCACCAACAAAGTCTTACACATCTGATTGCACTAATGAGTTATAGCTTTTAAAGGTTGTATTGATTATCAATAAATAAGAGCTTTAGCTTTTTAGAGTGATAGGAAGCTTTCATAGTTGTATAGCTTATCTTGTATTGAAGTTTTCTATTTGATGCTTTGAATCTTCTATATTCAAAGGTGTAAGCAATCATTTGAGGTTTAATTTCTTAATCTAAGAATTATACCCCGGAAACTCTATATGTTTGTTTATTTCGTTTCAAGTATTATATTCCGTTGCATTTAGTTTTGAAAAAATGAAGAACATACATTCACCCCCCTCTGTATGTACCTTTGGACCTAACAATTGGTATAAGAGCTTGTTGATCAATATACAGATCAGATCCGTTAGATTAATAAGTTTTGTTGTTGATTTTGGTTGTACGAAGATTGGGATTGCTTTTGTTGGTGAAGATTTGATTTTTGGTTGTTGATTTGTTGTGGTTGATTTGTTGCTGATTTGACTGTCTGGGTTATTGTACTTTGAGACGTTATATTGCAGAAATTTTTTCGATCTGAAAATATGAGTACTCAGAAAGCTAGTAGTATCAAGGTTCCTAAGTTTGACAAGGCAAAAGTATAAGCTATGAAAGAAAAAGATGGAACTGTTCCTTAAGGCTTCAAATCCTGATTATATAGATGTTCTTCAAAAAGGACAATATATAATTGAGGTTGAAGACCCTGCTGACCCTACTAAAGTGATTCTCAAGGACAAAAAGAATTATACTAATAAAGAGACGTACATGGTCAGTCTGGATGTGAACTTACAGCTGATTCTAGTTGATGCAATGGACGAGGATATGAGCCACCAGATCATGGTTTGTGAAAATGGAAGGCATATGTGGGAAACCATAGAGTTGTTAATGGAAGGAACTGAGGATGTCAAGGAAAATAGATTTATAATTTTAACCACACGGTATGAGGTATTTAAATCTCTTCCCGGTGAAGGCATAACTCAAGTTTTTGAAAGACTGAACAAATTGATCAATGAGTTAAGCGTTTATGGAAAGAGTTATCCTAAGAAGAAAATCAACAGAAAATTCATGTTGACCTTGCCACACTATCTTGACAGTAATGCTTCATCAGTTCATGAGCGTTTGGACTTCAAGACTATGTCATTGGAGAAATTGTATGGAAATATGAAAATTCATGAGATGGAGCAGGAACAAAGGAAAATCATTTATGGTGATGGTACATTAAAAAAGAAGAATTCTGAACTACTTAAGACGACTGCTCTTATTGCAAGTGACCACAGAGAGCTAGATCTTACAATTGAGAAGCCAAAGACTAAGGCTGAAGTGCTCTTTGAAGCTGAGATGGATGATGGAAATCTCTCTAGTGATCCAAGTGATTACTATACAGTGGAAGAGCTGCATGGTATGAAAGATCCTACAATGGCCAACCTTGCAGGTATGCTTAGTAACATCAGGTTTAGAAGGAAACAAGGATATAAGGGTTCTGAAAGCAGCAGTAGAGGACAGAGATCAAATTCATTTTTTAGGGTCAGTCTACAAGACAGGGATGGTTGATAGAAGCAGGTTCAGATGTTTCAATTGCGATGAAGTTGTACACTTTACCAGTGAATGTAGAAAGGCCCAACAAGCTAATGACAACGGAAAAGTCTATCAGAAAAAGGATTCTGAAAGTTCAAATAAGTATCCAGTGAAGTCTTACATAGCTGAAGGAAAGAGTTGGGATGATACAGATGATGAAGAAGCACATAATGGAAATCTTGCACTAATGGCTCAATCATCTTATCAGGTAATAATCTCAATTGAAATTGTCTCACCTACTGCTAATTTTTGTGAGAATAAACACTATGTTGCTTTCAGAGATTCTATTAAACTTGGTTCACAGAAATCGTATGACAGTCTTAAAGTTGAGTGCAATGATAAATCGTGCACTGATAAATACAATGGTTTAAGTTGTAGTTATAGGAATTGTCAAGCTATGTTAAGATGTGCTAATGGTACTGCAGGTGACTTAAAAGAAGAACTAGAGAAACTTCAAGATAAAAATGATCAGTTAGTTCTTACTAATGTCGCTATAGATAACGTAAAGCATGATAATCACTATCTGGAACTAAAAGTTAAGAATTATGTTGAGTCTGAAATTGAACTTCAGGAGAAGGTGAAAGAATTAGAGAATAAGTTGCATGCTTACACTAATTCTGCTAATCTTGCAAAGGAACTCATATCTAGTCAAGTTGTTAGTGGTAAACTTAGAATTGGATTAGATTATGATGAGCTCAGAAAATCTAAAAATAAACATGTAGTGGAAGAATCTGTAGAAAAAGTTAATAATCCACCAGATACACCACATGTTCTTAAAAATGCTAAGAAACCTTTGTTTAAGAAAGCTACCCCTGAACCTTTTGATGATGAGAGTCTTTTTATTCATCATGATTTGATTGTTGACGATCTTGAGAATTTAAAGAAACAAAAGGCAAAGAAACCTATGTCAGTAACTAGTGAAAGTGAATATTCTAATGCTGGACTAGGTTTTGCTTCTAAGAATAAAAGAAGTAGAAACAGAAATGGCAGAATAGGAGCTAACGGCCCTAAAAAGTTATGTAACTATTATGGTTCTGCTGGTCACCTTACTCATGCTTGTAGAAAGGTTAAAGTAGACAATGTTAAAAATGCTCATATTCATAACATGTCTAACATGCCTAAATCTCCTAAGTGTGAAATGTCTGTTTGTATGCCATATATTGTTTGTTTCATGAACACTTATCTTGATTTCACACACT
>PHNY01293172.1:760-13876 GCA_003724115.2 Anethum foeniculum | reverse complement strand
CAAACCTCTAATTGAAAAAGCTCCTCAAAGTAGCTTTTTCAAAATTAGCGGATTGAGACCAAACCACTATTTCAATCAGCTTACAACCAAACACTCTCATTAGAGGATTTATACGGTCAAATCTCTAATTTGAGACAAACCTCTAACTTTTTACCAATCCGCTAACTTCCAAACAGGCCCAATATTTTACATCAGCATCTCTCGATTGATTTGTAATATCTAAGATATTATTAAATACCTCATAATAAATATAATATCTAGTTACATTGAATCTTTTTAAAATAAATACTAATACAATATTTAATTAAATTTTAGATGAAAACAAAAAATGCTTAGTAAAGCATCTATTTTTTTGTTATATTGAATTATTATTAATATTAATAAAATATTTAATGAAATCTTAAGTGGATATTGAGAACGCCTAGTATAACACCAAAAATAAATTTTTGTAGAAATATTTTATAGATTCAATATAAAAAATTTATCACTGAAAATCTTTTCTTAAGTATTTAGTTAAATTTTAATAAAATGTAGAAACTAGGGTAAAAAGTATATTGATAAATCACTTATCATTAATCTAGCAGAATTTTATACAAAATTTTAAATTAAATGTTATAATATAATTGTCAATATTAAACATCTGACTTAGATGCCATGATACAATTTGAACAAGATACTTTATTTGAAATGAAATATGGTAAGCGTTCCCAAATTGGTATACAAATTGAATCCCAGATGTCCTGTGTCTAATTGTCTATAATATAATTAATAATAACATCAATGACCCTGCATTCATATAAATTTCATAAATAAAATTATTCAAAATTATCAAGTCACCAATATCATCAATATCCGTCACTTGTGAACAAATTTTGATAATCAAATTGACATGGAGTTTTTGATATATCTAACTCTACTCATTTGAAATATAGGCTTTTTTAATATCATTGGAAAAACATATATGACTTGCAACGAAGAATTCTAATCAACCTCAATAAAAAATGAGAAAAAGTGATTTAATAATAAAATAAAAAAATTATTTGAAAACACATATTTGAATCCGTAAACGAGCAAACTTTAAGTACAAAATCAAAAAGTTTCATTCCTCAAATATGCAAATTTAAGTAATACTAAATACTAAATTCCTTGTCGAATGACTATTTTATCGGAAAACTGGTTTTTTAATTTTGAATTATGCTAAACTATCTTTCCAAAATCAAATTACTCCTTGACAGTATTACGGCTACAAGTCATGATTACAGAAATTGTTACAAATCGACTAAAACTATTTGATGAAATCGATAAATCATCGATAAATTATTTAATTTTTCAAAAATCGACAAACAATCGCGAATCCGTATCTCTACCAATTAATTTTGATTTCTGAAATCTTTAGATAACCATGCTATTTTTTTTTAATTTTATAATCATGTAGAGATAGGATTAAATTTTTTTTTTAATATGATTTTTGTAACTTTATTTTAACAAATATAATATAAAATAATATAATGTTGATAAAATTTAAAATTAGTGCTTTCGCTAAATATTTGATCATATTTTTATTATAATTGTACTTTTTACTAAATACGTTTGTAATTTTAAAAATAGTAATATAAAGTTTTAATTTTAAGAATATAGCAATATATAATAAATGGGGTCAAATACCCAAATTTGAATAACAAAAATATATATATGGAATACAAAATTTTAATATTTAGATTTTAGTTATATATAGTAGAGATACATATATGTAATTTTATAATATTATTTGTTTTCTTTTTTAATTTAAAAAACAAGGAGAGACGAGCTTTCAAAAGGAAAAAGACAAGAGATAAATTATGTAAGAAGGGGAAAACAAATAAAAAGACGGAAAAGAAAGGAGAAAATTGCTCCCCAATAAGCGGATATAACATAGTAAAATGCGGTCGGAATGAAATCGAAATTACACATAAATGCAACTTTCCTTCATTTTATTACTACTGCCTTGAATAAATAATAGTGAGTCATGAAATCCGTGTAATATAGTCATCGTCATCATCACTCTAGAGAGAGAGAACTGGTTCGCAGAATACAAAGTGTGTGTAATAATTTTCTAGAGAGAGAAAGCTTCGTCCCCTCCTCGTTTTCTCCGTAAACAATTCAACCCTTTGTGTGCAGCGTTAAAACCCATTTGCTCCCATGCTTTCTCTTGGTAATTCATCTTTTTCCCTGCTTTAATTTATTAAAATTGGTATCTTTTTTTTTTTTTTTTGTTTATTTTTAATGGTATGTTTATTTTGTGGTTTTATTTGCAGACAGTGGCTAGGGTTTTGGTTTATTGTGTAATAAAGTTTGAAGCTTTAATATTTTTAGTTAATATAAAGTAGTGATTTTTTAGGGGTTTTGGTTTTGTGGGCATTGTGAAATTGGAAAGATTAATATTTGAGATTTTAGGGGAATTGGAATAACAATGGGTGAAAATGAGAAAGGAAATATTGATATGATGCATAGGGCTGTAGGGACATTGGGGAAACAAGCGTTTTCGAGTTCGAATAATCAGCTTGATTTGTCTCAGTTTAATACTGCTCAGCTTCGTGCTCAAATGAGACAATTTTCACCTAGTTATAATGTTGAGAGTGGTAAGAGGGTTGGTATTCCGCCGTCTCACCCTCAAATGCCACCTGTTTCTCCATACTCTCTGACCCCGGGAACCCGGACTGGTAATTTACAAGTGGGGTCACAGAATTTTGGTACTGGTTCAGGGCCGTCTCATGCTAGGTCTTTGTCACAACCGTCTTTCTTTTCACTTGATTCTTTGCCTCCTTTAAGCCCTGTTCCTTATAAGGATTCCCCTCCAGAAAATAATTCTGGAGGTTTGAATGCTAATTTACCAGTGGAGGATAAGGGTGCAAATGCAAACTCTTTATTACCGCCTTCGCCTTTTACTAGGGGTAATCCATTGCGGGTTGGGGAGAGTCTGCCTCCTCGTAAAGCACACAGGCGGTCCAGCAGTGATATTCCTTTTGGGTACTCGACAATCATGCAGTCATCCCCTCCTCTAATCCCGTTACGTGGCCCAGGTTGTTCAGAATGGTCTGCATCGGCAAGAGATAATGCAGCGCTGCAACCAGCAATGCTGGTTAAGAAAGAATCAAGCTGGGATAAAGGAAGTGAGGGCAATGCTGAAGGGATGGGGGATGGGAAATCTGAAGGGGAAGTTGTGGATGACCTGTTTTCTGCATATATGAATCTGGATAAACTTGAAATGCTAAACTCTTCTGGGCCTACTGATCAGAAGATATTCGAGAATCGTGAAGATTTAGATAGTAAAGGCAGTGGTACGAAGACAAATGGCGAGAACAGCGATAATGAAGCTTCTAGTAGTAGTATAAGTAAAAGTGGTACAAGTATGCAAAGAGCAGGTGTTTCTTCTTCTGCAGAGAAAAGAGAAGGCGTGAAGCGAAATGCAGTGGGAGATATTGCTCCAACTACTAGACACTATAGAAGTATTTCAATGGATAGTTTTATGGGTAAAATGAACTTTGGTGACGAATCACCTAAGATGCCCCCTTCCCCAGGAGCAGGCCCTGGACAACTATCTCCAAGCAATTCAATTGATGAGAATTCAAACACATTTAGCTTGGAGTTTGGAAATGGTGAATTTAGTGGAGCTGAACTCAAGAAAATCATGGCAAATGAAAAGCTTGCAGAAATCGCATCAAGTGACCCTAAGAGAGCGAAAAGGTATGTTTCATTTAATCCTTGATACCTAATGGCTTATTTTAGGTGCATAATGTACAGTGCCTCACTATGGTTGATATGCACAGAATATTGGCTAATCGTCAGTCAGCTGCACGTTCTAAAGAGAGGAAGGTGCGTTATATATCAGAATTGGAGCACAAGGTTCAAACGCTGCAGACAGAAGCAACTACATTGTCGGCCCAGCTTACGCTTCTGCAGGTAGGAATCTGCAATGGTTTATATATACTATTTTACTAGCAAATACTCAGTGTTTCCAGTTTTGCTTTTTACAGAGAGACTCTGCTGGACTTGCAAATCAAAATAATGAGTTGAAATTCCGGCTGCAATCTATGGAACAGCAAGCACAACTTCGTGATGGTAAGGCTCTACGAATTGCTACTCGCACATGCAATAGCTTTTATTAATATATTGATGCTGCAGTGGAAATCACTAATCAGTAACTTCTAAATAAGCATATATTTCTCAAAAAGCTGTTTTTTTTCCCCAAATAATACTCCACTGTAACATTCTGTTTAGGTTATATTATTAGATAATAATATATCATTCTGTTTAAAAGTATTTGATTCGTTCTATAGCACAGGCTTCACTTTCTCTTAATTCTTTTGCGATTCCCTAGAGTTCTTGAATTTTTGTGCACATGCATGTGTCCAAAGTAGAGAACTGTATAGGTTTTAGGTTAGGCAGGGTGAAACATTTTGCTCCAGACAATTTGATTAAACTAATGGTGGTTGGATCAAATGGATAGCTGGTTTATTATACATATAATAACTCTTAACTTGGTCCTGATCAGAGAGTTCTCATACTTCATGTAGGCATCTTTCATGAAAAAAATGATAAAATTGCATTATCATTTTTAGACTGTACAATATGTGTAAATAGTAGCTTTGAGGCTACGTTTACCTCAAAGCTACGTTTACCGTGCGAGTTGATTTTACATATTGTTTTAAAATTTCATCCATCGACATCTATGAGAATATTGGAGAACGTCTATGGAGATTGATATACAAGAATTTACCTCGAACCTATGTAGATTTTGTGTCATCTGAGCAAAAACTGATACTTGTCTTTGATATTGTTGCCACAGCTCTAAATGAAGCTTTAACTTCGGAGGTTCAGCGACTAAAAATTGCAGCTGCTGATCTGAGTGGAGAGTCCTCTAAATTCCAGCAGCTGTCTCTAAACTCACAGATGTTCCAGTTCCACCAGCAGCATCAACCTAATCAACTCAGCGTACATCAGTTGCAACAGCAACAGCAACAATCGCAATTGCAACAGAATGGCTGCACAAACAGAAACCATGAATCTGCAGAATAGATTTCTAAATCAATGAGGTGGAAGCTTTTGGTTCTCATATGGCTTTTGGTCCTTGAATTTACAATACTAAGTTCTTTGTTCTATGTACTTACCAATTGCATTCATTCATTAGTTTTGCATCAACAACAAGACAAACAAGTTAAGTATTGTTAGTTGCAAGAGTCTTTCATGTTTATCCCAACTTAGACGAGCATTAAGCTTTACAGATTTTTTTTAAGCGCTATTATATTATTTTGGATTTAAAGATATTCTTTTTGGTTTGTGTTTATGTATATATATAAGAAAGTTGAAAGATGTATGGTTTTGCGGAGTCGTTTTTGTACTGGTGGGGTACTTGATGTTTTGCAGCTTCCCACATTTCAGACGTCAGCTGTGTTAGATTAAGCTGGAGCCATTTGGATATTTCCCAATTTAGATATATACAATATATGGTATTTCAAATTTGGCTTTGGCCTTGCCTGTGTCGGTAGCTTATGTTGCATAATAATTTTAGAAGTTTTCTGTTATAATCTGTGTAATCTTTGCCTCTGTCTAGGTAGCTTGCTAAATATCTTAAGCCATGTGGATTATTCTCTTCAATTGTTTTTTTCCCCTAATTGATTCTTTTCTATTGTTCTTATCCCCGGAATTGATTCTCTTCAATTGTTTTTTTCCCCGGAATTGATTCTCTTCAATTATTTTTTTCCCCGAATTGATTCTCTTCCATTGTTTTTTCATGTGTGTTGGTGTCCTTCTAAGCTTTGGAGGGGGTAATTCTAAAAGCATTTTTGGGATGTGTGTGCTGGTTAGAGCAACTCAAAAAGAGTAGTTATGATATCATAAGCTAAAATTTAGGGTTACTTACAAAAAATTAGTGCTTCAACCATGTCCTAGGTTCCTTAAAAAGTTGGGATTCTCGTCCTATGTCTTTATGTCTTTTTTACGAGGAACCAAAAGAAAGGCGTAATACTGAAGTCTTTTAATGCACTTTTGCTTCTACTAAATTTTGGAGATTTGTTTATGAATAAAGATGTTTTTTCTATATTTGTTTAAAGATTAGTATGACATAACTTTTTTCTACTACAAAAGTGAAAGTAGTTTAAATAGATTAATTTTGGAGATTTGTTTTCTTAATACATGGACACTGTGAAAGGTTATCGTTTAATCTCGATAAATTTTGTCAAAAAAAACAATTTTGATAAACTAATAATTGATAAGTTAATATTTATAATATATTTTTTGATCTCAATATAATAGAACCTTTATATATTTAATTTTGATAAATTATTAATCTCCACAAATCATGATTTTAAAAATTTACGATTAATCCTCTGCAAAGTACGTGATCAATTCAGTTTTTGATCCGATTAATCGTTATGAATTTTTGAAATTTGTCATATTATTAACTTGCAAGTTTAATTGTATTTGTTCTTTTGTCAGAGAAATAAATTCTCGTAAAATAAATTGTACCGAAGTACAATACCGTAAATGGAAGGATTTCTTTCGTTCCATAAAACTTATCATCTAAGTGAAGGTTATGCGAAAATGTTCTCGGAAATTTAACTGTATTTTTATGAAAAAAGAAAAACATAACCAATATCTGAATCTGACTTGGGCTATTCAGCTCTGGGCTTATCAAGCAATAGTGCAAGAAAATCACACAAATTTTTTAATTTTTTTTTTATCAGAAGAAAATCACACAAATTGAAATGGCACTAATAAATTAAAACGACACCGTTTGAAGTTGATCTTTTTAACTCCCCACCCCAAGCAAAACCCTAGAAAAGAGAAAAACCAAAACCCTTATCTCCATTACACCCCCCATGTCTACGCTTCCTGAACCAGACACAAACGGGTCGGATCCTATGGCACTACAACCCGAAAATCTTGGTGACCCACCATCCCAAAATGCAGCTATAGATACAGAAAAACCAATATCTACAGCTGAAGAACTCATAGCTAAAGCCATAGCTCCTGTTAAGCAACAATTTTTATGTCATAATCCAATTAAATCTTCAATTAAAGAACCCATTAACGACGTCGTTTTGGATGCAAAGCCTTCTTCAAATGCTTCTGTTGTTCAAGAGAAGAAATCTAAACGGCAGGCCAAAAGGGACCGCAAACAGGTACAATTTACATATTAAAGATTGAATTTTTTACTGTTTACATGTTTTGTGTTATATGTGTGCTAGTTTTGTATGAATTGTTGTGTAAAGATGGAATCTTTTTTGCCCTGGGAAAATGATTTTATCATTGATGAGAATTTAGGTTGAAGTTTTTGATGTGATAATGAGTTGATGATATTTATGCCCTTTATGGTTGAGTACATTTTATAGCTTTATGTTATTTTTAGAGGAATGAGCTAGTTTCGAAAATAGTATCTTTGGTTGGAGGTATGGAATTGTAAGTTATAATGTCTGTTGCTTGAGGCGGTTAAGTGTGCGTAAATTGTCTTTATTTATTTGATTAGCTTTTGGATTTATGTGGTTGTTAATTGTTATTCTTAGTGGTAAGTCATCATTAATGTGGACTACTAGGACCTTTGTAGAATGTAATTTAGTTGCTTATAATATATGATGTTCTTATATAGTTTAATGAGAAGATAGATGATCTTTCTGAGATGGTGTTATTTGTTTCTAAGTAAATTGTATTTGTTATGACCGTTTTTCTTTCTCTCTTTTGGTCTACTTGTGGAGTTTGGACTTCTCACAAGTGATTTTTCTTTCTCTGTACGCTGATATGTGTTTTTTACGTAAGTTTATATCTTTCAATATTTTAATGGTAATAAACGTTGCAAACCTCACAGGAGCAGAAGTCTGTCCTTCATTTATGTCCTGCGATTGCAAAATCTGGAAATGTTAGTTCATGTCAATATGGTGACAAGTGCCGTTTCAGCCATGACATAGATGGTTTTAAGTCTGAGGTAAAAGCAACATCCAGGACTAAAATATTTTTCCCTGCCAACTCTTTGTTTTGAGTTTATGTTCCTAATGTTCAGAAACCAGTGGATTTGGAGGGGAAGTGTCCTTTTCTAAAGGAAGAAGGTCCATGCCCTTATGGGCTCGCCTGCAGATTTTTTGGTACACATAAAGCTGAGGCTGGGACAATCAGTACTCGAACAAGGGAATCTGAAACTAACGGACTGAGAAAAGATGTTCAGAAGCTTTTGTGGAAAAACAAAATGAAATTTCCCAATGCTGATGCCCAACTGAAAATACTCGGACTTTTGGTATAATCATACACTTATAAGCCTATCCTTAGTTCCATATCTTATTGTTTTTTATGCAATCATATATAGTTATTACAATGTGTTGAATGAATGCTTTCTTCAATGTACACAACCAGTGAACTTACTTTTGTGACTCACTATAAAGTATTTGATCTTATTTTTAATAGCAGAAACAGGCTAATTCAAAGAAGAAAGATTTGGCAGATGATGAAGAAGAGGATCTTACAGTTTCAACTGCTTCACATGTTAATGAAGGAAATGGTTGCGCTGAAGTAGACGCAAGTATTAGATCTGAATGTTGTCCTGAAGTGGTAGAAGAAGATGTCAAGATAGATGACACTTCTATGCCTGATGAGCTCAGACCTTTAAAAAAAGCGAAGGCATCAACAAATGAGATTCAGACATGTGAAGTAAATAATGGTCGGTCTTTCGAAATCGTCTCCATGGCACTTAACTATACTGTTGTTTATCGGAGAATTTATGTGATCGTGGTGTTTGTATTTTGAAATAGGTTCAAGTGTCCAAGAGAGAGATTTACAGGAATGCGGGAAAACTACAAGTACAGACAGTCATGTTGCTACAGAAACAGACAAAAGCCTAAAAACACACGCTCGAGAAAAGAAGCTTATTGATTTCAGTGACAAGCTCTATCTTGCACCTCTTACTACTGTTGGAAATCTTCCTTTTCGAAGGGTTTGCAAGGTGTTAGGTGCTGATGTAACATGTGGTGAGATGGCAATGTGCACCAACCTCTTACAGGTTTGTACTAATGTAACTATAATTTTTAAATTGGTCAATGAAGTCAAAATGACGGCTAATGGAGTACAATTGCTTTTGAATTCTGTTTTTGGGTATATTATTTGCTTGAGCATATGAAAAACAATATCGAGTAAATTTTACTCTGAAATCTACTTTTTTCTTGCATGAAGCAGTGTTTTTCCTGAAAAGTATTAAGCAGCACCTGTTGCATGCTTCCCTTTAATTCAATTTTCTGCTCTGTATCTTGTCTGTGCTTATTAAGATAAGGTTACTAGTTATTTTGTTAATTTAGAAGCGTCCCGGTATTATTAAGCTGTTAATGTTATCGAAATAATTGTCACACATCTCTGGTCCTTTGCAAAACTTTATAAAAAAATGATTCAAAACTACTTGGGTACGGTTACAGGGCCAAGCATCTGAATGGGCTCTGCTTAGACGACATTCTTCAGAGGACATTTTTGGTGTCCAAATCTGTGGGGCATATCCAGATACGGTTTCACGAGCTGTTGAACTTATAGATCAGGAGTGCACTGTGGACTTCATTGATATTAATATGGGGTGTCCAATTGACCTTGTAGTTAGTAAGGGTGCTGGGTCAGCTCTTCTTACGAAACCAGTGAGAATCAAAAATGTCTTACAGGTAGCTTCAGGCACTGTGGACAAGCCGATAACTGTCAAGGTATGTAGTAATATTGCCTCGATGTGTATTAATGTTAATGTTGTTTGTTTTACTAATTAGTTTTCATAAAAATTAAATTTGTACACTTGTATATTTACAATGTTTTTACTAGTAGGTTTGCGTTCTTCTTAAAAAAATGTTTGTACTGTGCAAAAGTTGGTCACATTTTTGTTAAACTATTGTTTTAATTTCAAAATTAAACCTGCATTTCAGCCACGAAACTACACCCCCACTAGTTATCTAGTCTT
The DNA here is from genome assembly GCA_003724115.2 of Anethum foeniculum. Lineage (NCBI taxonomy): Eukaryota > Viridiplantae > Streptophyta > Magnoliopsida > Apiales > Apiaceae > Anethum > Anethum foeniculum. The sequence continues at coordinate 3,927 of PHNY01293172.1, read as the reverse complement.
TCACATTTACTGTTTTTTCTTATTTGATTCTCATGTCATGTATTTGCAATAAAACAGATGTAGAAAAGATTTCATCAAATTAATGGATTTTTACAATAATAATAAAGGGCTGACAATTGGTTCTTATTATCTGAGTATCTGATGTTTTGGTGCAGCATTAAATTATAATACAGAAATCCTGATTAATTCTTTTTAACACACAAAAATCGCACCTTGACCTGTATACTGTAATAGGTGACCTGTTTTGTATTTTGGTGCTTTCATCATGAAGTTTCATCGGTTAGAACTTATAATTTAAGACTTTCAAAGTTGTGCTAGTCAAATACTTCAAAGTTTGAACTCCAGTTATCTCTTTTAAATACTTACTAGCTCTTTTTTGTACCCCAGGTACGAACAGGATACTTTGAGGGGAGAAACCGTGTAGAGGGTTTAATAAATGATATTAGTAACTGGGGAGCCAGTGCTGTAACTATACATGGCCGATCACGTCAGCAACGTTATAGCAAGCTTGCCGATTGGGAGTACGTGTACGGGTGTGCTAGAAAAGCTCCTGATGCATTACAAGTCATAGGAAACGGGGATGTTTATTCTTATTTGGATTGGAACAAGCACAAGACTGCCTGCCCCGACCTTTCCACACTCATGATTGCTCGAGGTGCGCTGATGAAGGTTTGTAGCTATAGCATTAGTTTGGGGGAAATTAAAACACATTTTAGATGTTTTTGTTATATTGCCTACTGTTATACGTATTAAAATGTTAATAATATTTTTGTGATTGCAGCCCTGGATTTTCACTGAAATCAAGGAACAGAGGCATTGGGATATCAGTTCTGCAGAGAGACTCAACATATTAAAAGATTATGTGCATTTTGGCCTTGAACATTGGGGTTCTGATTCAAAAGGTATGTTCAGTACATTGATATTTCCCTTTGATTATTTTCTACATTGGTTAATAAATAAAGCTAAGTAATTAATAGAAAACTATATATGGCCCTTAGATTACAGAATTTAAAATATTGAAATGTTTGGAAGAAGTTAAGTTGGCAAGTTGCTGTCGGCGGTAGTTGTAAATGCATGTTATCTCTGTGGTATTAGTTCTATACTAACCAGAGTAAGCAACATTATCATCCTTGTCACTACAGCTACTACAAAGCTATTTTTCCTGGATTGGTACATTAGCTCCTTATGTCTCACATCTCTGGATTTTAAAGGGCTCATGAGTAATGAATGAGGATATGATAAAACTGCTTGATTCCTTGATATTTTTGACAGTCGTATCAACGATATCGTGTTATTAGGTCCACAAGGATAATGTAATAAAAATCTTTAAAATACCCTATCTGTCGAATGTCACTGGTATATGGCTATATGCTATATAGTTTAAGTGTGCTATTTGATTCATGCAAACCTGTTTATCTTACCACCGATTGAGCTACAAGACTGAGATTTCTAATATTTGATTAATGTTGGTACAGGTGTAGAGGTAACCAGACACTTCTTGCTAGAATGGCTTAGTTACACATATAGATATATTCCAGTTGGTCTACTAGATGTCGTCCCTGCTCAACTAAATTGGCGGTCCCCTTCATACTTTGGTCGCGATGATCTTGAGACCTTAATGGCCTCGGATTCTGCTGCAGACTGGGTAAGCAATCTTTTAAATTTGCTTGGAGCCAGCACCCTTTTGTAATTTGTATAATCTTAATACTGATGTAGAGTATTCTGTATTGTTTTGTGACCTTTCTTGTTCTGCAGATCAGGATATCTGAAATGTTGCTGGGCAAGGTTCCAGCTGGATTTACATTTTCACCAAAACATAAATCGAATTCTCATGACCGGGCAGAAAATGGCTGATTTGGAGTAATAGTACATTGTACTTTTTTCACATTAGGATTTTTACCATTACAAATTTATCCTATATGCTCGCAAGATACAGTTCATCATGTTTGGTTTCAATGATTCATTTGGATCACAGCTGCTAAGTGCGCTGATAGCCGAAAGCCCGGGATTGTGAAGACGATTTTTGTTTAAATAGGTGAATAAATGTAATGTGACTGACTGATCTTCAGAGGAGAGATTTGAGTAATTTCTGTATTCAACATGAACTGTATCAAGTTATAATAATTATTTCATAATATAAAAATAATTTAAATCCTATGCTGATTGCTGTGGTTTTAAGAGCAAGTCCGAGAGTCTACTAGCATTATAATAATTTAGGATATTATATAGTAGGTCAATTCTTACCATACTTCTTATACTAATTTCTAATAAATACAATAATATTATTCTACTAATTAAAAAGTTATAAAAAAGAAACGTAGATTGGGGGGAAAAAACGTAGATTGGGGGAAAATGAATATTTTGTGGGTCAAAAAAGATTCATTGATGAAAACAAAATAAAGAATAACTTATGTTTTCTTAAACACAAGGGATAAAATGTGTATCTTAATTTTTAAAGAACCATTTAAGAGATGTTAAAGTACAATTTTATGTCAAATTATTTAAATTTTAATTTGGGTCATGGAATATCTAGTCGAGGACTTGTTAACCATTTTCACGTTCGTGTCAAGGAGATGAAAAATTATTTTACTTGGGAAATAGGATAACAATTTTTACGTTTTGGGCAAAGAGATGAAAAATTGTTTGGACGTAAACGTCCACTTTTTATGACTAAAATGTGTCTTTGATTACATTTTATTACTCTTGTCTCTAATTAATTGTGCATTTTACTTTTTACACTCGTTTTGAGATGTATTGATTATAAAAAATAATTTTAACCTTTTTCGTAGAAAAAATTATTATATAGGAAATTCAGAAATATAATTAACATCAAAAGTATAACCTCATATCAAATTTACCGGAATAAAACTTAAATATTCTAATTCCTAGACAATAAGAGAGAACACCCGTTACGAGACAAGTAAAAAATCTGAAAAAACATATATAATACAATAAAAATATATATAAATACGTATCATAACCTTCTTCCAATATTTCAATAATGGAGAGGGGAGTCAAATCTTCTTCTCGCTTATGAAATAGGGGAATCACAAACACCGGGACAAAAACCTTAATTTAGCAGCTGACCATTGTTTATTAAACTCTCTCTAATTAGTCTAATTTTCATTATGTACGATATTAATTGATAATGGGCCTGTTTGGCAATC
>PHNY01293156.1:1843-14307 GCA_003724115.2 Anethum foeniculum | reverse complement strand
GATGGTAATACACATTTTGCATATTACACTCAACTGCAGGTACACAATCTACAATTTCAAAAGTTGAGGTACACAAGTTGCACAATTCTGAAACTGTAGGTACACATTCTGCATTTTAGTCGCTACAATATCTAACCAAAGCATTAGAGACTTGTCTTGGAGTTGCTCAAACTAGCTAGATAGCTGCAGATGGAGGCGCGAAGCACTGATTTATTAAAATTTTAGAACATTAATTCAGTAGATAAAAGCATAATAATTAACAAAAACAAGAAACTCCAAAGAAAATTACTAGTAACATCCCAAAATATACAAATCATATTATCTTACTTTTGACAGCCAAAGTTACACATGATTAAAAATTAAATCTTTGGATGCACCCCCAGTCTTATTTGAACCATATCTTTTCCCATAATAAGGCCTAAACCCCATTATTGGACTTGGTAAAGCCCATGACCAAGCCCAACTCTTACTCCTGCCTTGGCCCAACTGCACCTCAGGCCTAGTAGTACCTATACTCAACCCACTAAACAAACCACCCCACTTATTAACTCTCTCCCTTGACTTGCCTTCTCTCTGTGACTCCGCTCGCCGGAGAATACAATCACCGAAAAAATCGCCGGAGAAGCTCCGGCTCCCACATCCGACAGATCTAGATCTCAAAACCTTGGAGTTAGCTGAAGTTTCATCTTTTTCAACTGAAATAAACTCATCTTTCTTCACGCGCACCAACTGTTTGTGTCTATGCCGCTGAGAGAAATGAATGAATTTCCAAAATCTTGACTTATGGGGTGTGCTTAAATCTTCAGTATTGTCAGAATCTGTAAAATTTGCTGCACAAACACGATGCATGACTGAGGATTTACTGCGCTTAAAATTGATATTTTTGGAGGTAGAAAAGATTGAAGAGAAAGGTGGGTCATTTTTTTTCTTGCCTGTGAGAAATGGGATTCTTGATTTTTTGGTGGATGTAAAAGGAGGAGGAGAAGGAGAAGATGAAGGAGAAGCATGAAAGCTAACAGTAGTGTTGGAAACAGGAAAAGGAGAAGAAACTGCTAATTTTCCAAGTTTTTCTTGCAAGCAAAACACACATATACCACCAGCTGGGCTATTATTTTTGTATGTATGTTTTGTACATTGCATGCTACAAGTATAATCTTCTTGAACTCCTTCCATTACCATTTATTGATAAATGGTGCAAAAGAACAAAAGAAAGAAAACTTGAGAGAGAGAGAGAGAGAGAGAGAGAGAGAGAGAGAGAGAGAGAGAGAGATTTGAAGGGAGAAGATTGTGGTTTAGTTTCAGTGAGAGTGAAGTAAGGGTGTGGAGAGACTCAATGGTCAAGGATGAATGGATGATAGTCCCAAGAAGCACATGGATACTACTGATTACTGAGTTTATAAGAGAGATAGTACTGCTACTGCATAAAGGAGTTCAAAACTTGAAATGTGTTTCCTTATTTATGTCTTTTATCATGTTCTCTTCATTATACTCTATCAGGGGAAAGATGTGAAGTAATTTATTACTACTTCCTAGTTCTTAAATTTAAACCATTGTTTTTATGTCGATGGTATTTGATGCTCTAGATGTTTCAATGAGTAATGTATTAAATTACAGAAGAAAAAATGGAATAATATATCATTACAAAACCTATTTGTTTGTAAAAGGAGCAGTGATCACAACATGTAACTAGTTTCCATAACTCAGCAAACAAAATCTATACTAATCTTTTACCATTTGCCCAAGAGGGCATGTAAAAATTTATAATTTTAAGTAATCAAAATCATCCAAATTTATAAATTTACACCCTTATTGTTTGCCCTTAACAGATAGCAAAGAAACTGAACTTTATATGCCGATTGATAAAACTGTAAAATGATAGGTTGGTATGGATTCAAATATACACTATATTTCGACTAATTCCTAACAAGCTGAACTTAATGGAAACTGGAGAGTATAATCTAAACCAAAGTCTGGTTGTGTGACTTCCTTCTCTTACGTGAGAAGCTGGTGAATAATAGGTTGAATCAACTGGTTTGTGACTTGTGTGTGACGATGTGAAGTTAGATCGTTAAGTTTATATTTATTTTAAAGTTAATATGACAGTGAAGTTCTCTAATAAGAAAATCTAAATAATGATAATTATTTTTGCCTAGTTAGTGGTTGTTAGAGCAAGAATGCAAGATGTAAAATAATTGTAGTTATTGTTATAATTCAATAGCAAAAAGTGTTTTTGTTGCTGAAATACAACTTGAACTTTAATGTTAGTTGCATTTTGTATTCAAATAATTTTAAATTTAACTAATTTTTATCTCTCCTAAATTTCATTTAAAGTTCAGCACTAGATATGTCATTTGTGATTAATTGTGATGGGGCATGGATACAAAATGCATCCTGGTTTCAAATTTAAAATCAAATAGTATGTATTTATATATATATTTAAATATATAACTTCTTTAAAGTTAAAAATTTTAGTATTTGATTTGAAATCATAGAAATGACACTTGCTCTTAGTAATCTCTTATAACATTTGTAAAACAACATTCAAATAACAAATTTTACCAATGTAAATATGTAATCAGTTTCATATGGTTTGAAAACGCAACAAACGGTTAGAGAGTATTAAATGCTTCAAGATATTCCAAAAATTTAAGAAACCAGAGGAGCTAAAATCCAAGAACAATACATTGTCGGCTTTAATCAGAAACCGTGTTTGGGCTGCATGCGGGTGGGTTCGACATTAAACGAAAATACAGGGACTGCGACTTAAGTTGATAGCAGATGGAATGTTAATGTTTTCAAAAGGGTCCATGAATTCTCGGATTTTTATATATAAATTATTTTATATTATGAAATTATCAAGATGTAGTTATTTCTGACCTAATTATTTCAATATAAATAATTAAACAGACAACTGAATATTGTCAGCTCGATGTACATATGGATTAGCATAAACCACTACCATCAAGGCCCAACCTGTCTCGCATTTTCTTGAGTCGATATCATATCTGTTTTTAGGTGAGAAAAATATCTCGTATTATTGCATTTTATAGCATTTTAATCTAGAAAATAAATATTATATGTGAATTACGTTTCTATTTTTCAAGTGGTGATTGAACTTTAGAGAATTTTTGATCAAATATATTTTCTATCAATTAAAAAAAGTGGTGTCGAAGTTTGAAACTCATAATATGATGGTCAAATATTTTTTTTCGCCATTTAATAAGTGATCATTGCAAAAATAATAGTAATTTTTTCATCAGAAAAATGATCATTGCCCGCAATTTTCAAGAACAATATTTTCTTATTATATTATAATTTAAAATTCCATCACTAAAATAAAATGGCCTAAGTTCGGCCAAAAATTTGTAAATCACTAATTTTTTTTAATAATATATGATTTGCCCGACAAAGTAAGGTCCACCTGTTTTTCTAACAATTAAATTAGTACTTCATAATAGTAAATTAATATTTAATTCAAAATCTCTTAAATTTATTTTTAATATATAGAAAAACGATTTAATTTAATAAAAATATAAGATATAGACATGTAAAATATTAAGGGACTTTTGTTGATTAATTTTATAGACACTTATGTAAAGGAGAAACTTACGTAAAGGAGAAGAGGGTGACTCTCTGGATTTTAATCTATTTCTCTAAATTTTTTCAAAATTTTAAATTAATAAATTTAAAATATTAGATACCTCAACATATTCTTTCCATCAATGTCATGTATGTTTTCAGGTGAAGAAAATATCTCGTACTATTGCATTTTAGACCTAAAACGTTAATATTATACCTGGACTGTTTTAAATTAAAATTTCAAGTATATTTATTCTGCCATTCAAAAAGATTGTGTGGAAACTTGAAATTTGTAATATATCTTTTCTCTCCATTTAAAAAGGTGGTTAATTGCAAAAAAAAAAAAATGATTTTCTCCGCCTTTATGAAGAATAAAGCCATTCTCGTCATCTATTATATATATAATAAAGCAACTAGGGGGTTGCTTGAGACAATTTATTCATTTAAAATTACTGAATTACCCCTCATAAATATATATTAATAATGTCAAATTTAATAACTTCTATTAATTTGGTTTCAAAAAAAATAACTTCTATTAATTACATCTAGCTCATTAATTATTAATAATTCTATATTTATTACACCTCCATTATATTATATTAACAACCTACAATTATAAAAGTATTTTTTTAGTTACATTTATTAATATAGACTAAAATTATAATTTTATTATGATTTTATATATTATAAATTTCATTTTAAACAATTAATTTAATATGTTAACCATTTCCAGAAATACTCTATTAGTATATCATATATTACTGTGTCCAAAAACTACAAGATAAATTTTTTTTTTTGTATATTAATAATAGAGTTGGTGTTTGCCTTACGGTAAAAAGATGAGTTTGCCAACCGAAATCAAACATACACTAATGTAAGTTTGGAGTTTTCGAATATATATGATAAAATATTTTTAAAAAATTAATGTTAAAGCTACGTCCTGAACAGTTTAGTTAGCTAATTCTCGTAATTAATGAAAGAGACAGTTGAGACGGCCGTTACTGTGAATGTTACAAATCCAACAAAAGAAATTAAGACAACTAACACAAATTAACTCAATTTTTTCTTAATCAATCAACTTGATCTTGTCAAATAATGAACATCCATGCTCAATAACAACAATTGAGCAATTATAAAATTCTAAAATTTAAAACACTTCCAAGTACATCTATTACGAATAATCTATGAGTTTTCCAATATAAAATAGAATGAAACGCATCTAACAATACAACATATATTGTTCGTTTATATTACATGTACACAGTTAATTAACATGCGAGTTTAGAGAATGCCCGTGCCTTGCAATTTAGAACTACGGCTACTAAATTACTCAAATTTGCAATTTTCTGAACTTTTTATAAAAAAATAATATATGACTTGGTCCATCGTATAAGGTCCACCTGTTTTCCTAACAAATAAATTATTAATTTAAAATTGTAAATTTGTATTCGATTCAAAATCCCATCTATCTATTTTAATATAAATTCATAAAAGAACATTCAATTTAATAGAAAGAAAATGATAATGCGTAAAATATTAAGAAACTTTATTTTATTTATCTTACGGTCACTAAATTATAAAATAACTGTGATGATGCAAACTAATATTGAAGAATTCAAATGCAAGTCAATTAGAATGGATTAGTTTGTTAGTTAGATAAGTACTAGAGTTTGAGTTGTTAACTTGGTTAACTGGATAATCATGAGCTTATCTTTTCTAAACAAACTCAAACTAGATAAACCTGATTTATTTCAAATCAAACTTATCTTATAAAGATTTATCTCTTTTCAACAAACTAACGGGTTTTAAATTCAAATGTCTTATTTATATTTTCAAACAACAAACTTTATCAAGATCTTATCTTTGTGTTTGAAAATCATATACCCGTTAAGTATTGGCTACATAACTCGACTTTGTGTTTTCAAAAAGTTAACACATTATTCTCACTAAGCTTTCTATCTTATTCTTTCTGAAAAAACACATTCTTAATTAAGCTTATTGAATATCCAGTTAATTAAGAGTTATAGTCGAGTTGTAATCACTTCATTCTATTCTTTGTACTCGAAGGTTGTATTGTATCACTTGTCCCGGGTTATGGGAGGTTGATTACAAAGCAAGGCCAAGTAGCTGTGTACTAGTAGCAGGTTTGCTAGGGAAAGAGTTCTTTCAAGTGTGGCCAAGTTTGTAATCAAGGAAAGTTTGTAAGTACTTTGTTTTAAGTGGATATAATACTTTCTCTATGCTAGTTGGCATGGGGAGTTGGATGTAGGCCATAGACTAGGTTTAGGGGCCGAACCAAATGAAAATTCTTGGTGTTTTGCATTGATTTATTTTCAGCATTGCATACGTTAATTTCTGCAATTTTCATTCTGCTGTGTAAAAGGGTCTGTGGTCTGTCTCATTGGCAAAAGAGACTGTCCCATTTGTGAACAGTCTTACATTTTCTTTAATTCGATTGTGCCTACGAATTTCAATAACAATATCAATAACTATTATACAATTTGCATAGTATAGTAGATAAAACTCGTTTAAAAAAAAAAAAAAATCGAATCGGAGGGGCGTTCTGATATTTCTGCTCTTATTTTCCCAATTTTGTATCTCAGAGTTTGTAGTATTTTCGAAAATTCATTTTAAGTCTTACTAGAACCAGGGAACGTATGTGTTTGTTTGGATAACAATCCTGCTAAATGCTAATGCAGTTTTATGGGCCTAATCATGCGAGCCCATGTTTATGGGCTTCGTTGGGTTCGTTACAAGTCTCTGACAAAAATAAAATAATAACAATTCTACAAATATGAAAACCTAAAAAAGCACTGGAACACTGTTGCAGTTGTACAAATTTCTTATATTGTTTTCTTTTTGGGTTCTGTCATGAATGCTTTTTCTCTTGCTTATTATAACCAAAAACTATGTCACCGTGCATTTATGCCCATCATTGCATATATATGTGCATTGGCTAGTGTAATTTCATTTTGGTCTTGGAATTATCTCCCTAAGTACTCCAAAGGATTAGGGCCGTGTTTAGCAATTAGCGATTAGATGTTAGTCGTAACGGATTGAATTAGCTAATTGTGTTAGATGTTTTAATCAGCTGATTTAATTTAGCTGTTTGGAACGAAACTGTTTGGCAAGTAACTTTTTCAATTAACTTTTTGTATACATAATTTGAAAAAACTTCTCCAAATTACTTTTTTAAAATTAACTTTTTGATACATAACGGCTATTTTAAAAAAGCTAACTACCAAACACCAGTGTCATAGCTTTCATTTGATCAAATCTCTCAAAAAGGACGTATGTATTTTGGCTGCAACTGGTTAGTGGCCCCTTGCAACAATATGATTATGCGGTTAAAATAATTTCTTCTAAATCAAAAAGGAACCAGTAAAAGGGATTATAGTAATGGGCAAAAATATAAGATCATTGCTCATATATTGATATACGATGAGTGAAACATGCATGCATCAAATGCCAGTGTATATTTAATTTAAGTAGAAGCTGAAATGAGGGGTTCATGTTGCAATCCTTCTTCAATTTCATAAGCTGAACTAATAATAACACCACTCTTAGATGTCTTTGAATTTCTGTACATCCCGTAGAGTATTAGTTGCATCAGTCCAAGCAATACCCCTGTCTCGTTGGGTACCTACATGACATAAAACATATGGACGTTTGCTACTTATTTCTTTCCACATAATTTGTCTCTACGTAATTTGTTCACAAGTCACCCAAGACAAGAAGAAAACATTAATTTGTAGATATCATTATTTGTTAAAAATGAATTTTCCTTCGTCTTGATATTAGACAATGTTCTGAAAATAGAGTACTCCAAATTGGAGATCAACGGATTCAGATTTGAAGTACTAGGTTGTTCAAAACGAGTACCTAAAAAATCAGTCAGATTACTCCAAATTTTATAACCTTGATTTTAAACGAAAAATGAAAATAATTACTCCCTCCGTCCACTTGATTCTTAATATTTAAAATGGAGTGTTCGGCACGCAATTTAAAACTCTTATCTACTATAGTTGCATAAATTAGTTTAGAAATTTTTTTCTTCTGAATAAAAATTAAAACTTCTGAATAAAAATTAAATGTCTAAATTTTTATTCAGAAAAAGAAAATTTTAAAAATAAGTTATAGAATCCTTATATTTCAAATGTTAAGAACCTATTAAGACGAGAGAGTATATTCCTAATGGGGATTTTTAAAAAAAAATTGAATAAAAGAATATTATAATCAAAATTAAAATTTTTTTTATTAATTTTCAAAGATCAGGCCAGGCTAGACGGAAATGTAAATAGAGAGATAAGCGGGGTAACTTACGCCTAGAAAATAATCGCGGAGGAGGAAAGCATAGAGAGTCCAAACACCACTATTCAAGAAAATAAACAATGAGAGAAAGAATGGCATGTACTCTACGCTCTTGCTTCTCACCACTGTTCCCTGCATATAATATAGTATATATTGTAAATGAAATATGTTATTATATTACATGCATCATATTATATGACGGAGCAATTCGAGCATATCCATTTACTTGATTATTTTTAATTCGTCGTGATGCATGTGGTTGTTATAGATGAATTAAATTTTCCCCACAATACAGCTAAATTCTGACATGAGCACGAAACTGATATTAACAAGGGGCAAATCCAAATCCACGAAAGAGACGCATGATAAAATAATTAAGAAGAAGAATATGTATAATATCTCCCTGTCAACATTCATAATAATAGTCTACACATAACATATTCCACAAAGTTAGATATAATGCTTACATATGCTAATAATGAAAAATAGAAAAATAGATCATGCTTACATATGCTAATATAGTATTATGAGTGTGTGTGTTTTTGCAATACAAATCCACATGGTACTTCGGATACACTGTGATTGGGTACGCAAGGATTGTGCGGTTGAATGTTTAACATATCTACAATACCAAATAAGTACGACCTCCTATCAGGTAATTAATATCAGAATATGGTTTAAATCATGTAAGATACTGAGTAAGATTCAACATAATATGGTTTGAATAGTATAAGATCCCGTTGAAATCTTCTTTAACATGGTAAAGTTATTAGCAAGCAGTTGCTTCAAGAAAACTGCTTGTACAGCACTTTAGGATCAAAATGTAATAGAGAAATAACATACAGAGGAACTGGGAGGAGGAAAATAAGTTGAAACTTTGGTTCAGGCCTAGTAAAATAAAATTAATAATTTTTTCCTAGTCCAGGCTATCTTCGAAACTTAAATATTTTTTTTAAATATTGATTCTGCCGCCGGTAATACAGGTATATGAAATTTTATCATTTATTGAAATAGATAACATACCATGGCAGCCAGAGGAGAGCCATACATGATGATATTGAGGCCAGCACCCAAAAATCCAATGGCGTTTGTACGAGCTTCTCCTTCCAAAGCTAGTTGCGTCACAAAAACCGCCGTTCCGAAAAACCCAAAATTCAGAAATCCGGCTAGGAGGGCACTCTTTGCCTAAAACATTCATCACACAAGTCATATTATGTACTAATATATTTACATATTTGTATGTTTGTGACTGCGAGAATAGAGATTATATGTTGTAGTAGTACCTTTACATGTTTAGGTGCATATATGAGAAACAAGATAACATACACAGCTTCAACTATAATGCCGAATCCATTGACGGTAGCAACAAGTAATTCACCAGGTTTTATAAGTCCATAGTAAGTCCATAATGATGAATTTAATAGTGTGCAAATGTAAGGCAAGCTCTCGTACTCTTCTGTTGATCCATGCTTCACAATTCTCCAAAATGTGCTTCTGCAATTTCACAAACCACCTTAATACACGGAGAGTAGGAGGGAGAGAGGGAGAGTTGAAAGTGATGTTCATCAATAACATAAATACATTAAAATGCAAGACTGTAAGAACTCACACGGGAGAGAGAAATAGGAGAACTGATATAATGTTTCCTGCAAAACAAGTAGAAATTGTTTTAGAAACCTGGATTTTTCGGGCATACTTGTGGAGTTCGTGTGTGCAACTACATATTTAGTTGTATCCGCATGCAAGTAGTAATGAAAGCTCGTTAAGAGCAGGGAAGCTTGTAATTCTCACCGATAATACCAACATAGAGACTCAAGTCGCCCATTTTAGGATTTCAAGAGAAAGAACAAATCCTAAGGAAGTTCTACAATAGTGGTTGAGTACTAGCTTTATGTTGGATTAATTTAAGGATTAGTACTAAACTAGTAATTATGTTAACTTTAGCTTGCCTGTAAAGGTTGAAAAGCGCAAGCAATGAAACATATAATATTAGCAACTTGGTTATATATCTAGATCTACCAAAGAAAAGTAGAAAAGCTGCTAGCTACCTTGGCTATATACACACACATATTTTAACAAATATATAAATTAATTTGTAAAAGTAGACCAACACTTTAATTAGAGACACATTTGGAGAAAGTTCATGAGGGTGATTGATAGGTAGGGTGTTATTTCCGAATTAAAGGGTTGTTAGGAATTTTTTTAACATAAAAATAACAAAATATATTTAGTGAATGACCGAATGCTGTGATTACTCTGTATTTATACTCTCTAAAACCAAGTTATATATTGTTTTGATAAGGACATGCCTCTCTCAGGGGAAGTTATCTTGGTAGAATGCTAGGTCCAGCATTTGAAAAACAAATTAGCGAAGGTTTCGCATAATCATAATCATGTACACAAGATTTCTTCCATGATACTAAATTATAAACAATTCACCCATTAAACTTAACATAAAAATTTAAAATATTTTAACATAAATTGATTATTTAAGGACTAGAAATTATTAAAAAATAAAAACATGTATATAGTATTAATATATATATACATATAATATAATATAGCATTAATATTATATTAGAAATAAATTATGATTGATATTGTATGTAGTTAATTATATTAATATTCTGATTATTATTTTAGTATCAATGTTTATGTATTTTATTTAGATTAATTTATTATTTTAGTATCAATGTTTATGTATTTTATTTAGATTAATGTTTAATTACAATGTAATTTTAAGGGATTTTGTATAAATTTATGTTTTAATTAAGCGTTTTTGAATAAAACTAAACTCATGCTTTACAAAATCTTGGTGTTTAGCATCTAATAATACTGGTTTATATTGCTTTTAACAAGTTAAATTAATTTTGAAAAATTATTGCATTCATAAAAAAATATAGATTCTATTTAGACAAAATATGTTAACACATTTCGGTTAAAAATGATAAATTGATTAGTTACTACTCCCTAGTCCCTTTCATTTCTATGCACTTTCCTTTTTTGGATGTCCCATTCATTTCTATACATTTCAAAAGTTACCAAAAGTGTAAAGATTTATAATATAAAAATCCAACTACATCCACTACTTTTCTCCGATACACCCACTTTATATATATAATATTAACGGGTCTCACCACCTTATTCACTTTTCTTATTTTTTCTCCTTAAATTACACTTTTTTTTAACCTCCTTGCCCAAATCAAATGTATATAAACCAATGGGACAGAGAGAGTATTAATTATGGTACTATCTATTTATTATTTCATTTAATAGAATGAGTGAAAATAATATTTCTACATGTGTATTACAGTTTGGAAAATACAGTATAATGGATATTTGTTAATGTGTTTATAAAAGGTAATAGATTTTAATTTAAAAGATAACTTGTTTTTATTTTATTTTATTAAATAAAATTGTCCGAGATATTTTCGGAAAATGAGATATTTTGGTTGGGAAAAATAAGAAAAGTAATGTGCATTTAGTTGAAAAAGGTAATTAAGTAAATAAATAGGCCTACAAATAATTAAGTAAGGGTATTTAAATAAAAATAACATAAAATAATTGAGTGAGGGTAATTAAGTAATTTCATCAAGTAGCGTAGTGACCACCGACTACCAAACTTTTAATATTTCGTATATTATATACCGTGTGATGCACGAGTTGCTTTTAATAGGTTAAATAAGTTTTAAAAATTTGTTGTATTTATAAATAAATAGGTTCTATTTAAAAAATTATGATAGTAAGATGTAGTATTTGGTATTTTTAGGTGTATAGTATTTTTTGATGTATATTAATGATCGGAAAATATAGTTTAAAGGATATTTATTGGTGTGTTTATAAAAGGTACTCCCTCCGTCCAAATGAATTGTTATCATTTGGATTTGACACGGAGACCAAGAAATAAGAGTAAAGTATTAGAAAGTGTAAGAAAAGTGGGTAAAGTGGTGGGACCTATTAATATTTAAGTAATTGATTAGAAAAATAGTGTAAGTTAGTGGGAAGAAGTGGATCCATTAAAGTTTTTAAATTATTAAAACTTTACTATTTTGGGAAAGTTTTGAAATGTAAAGAATTGGATGGACTCCCAAAATAGAAAATAATAAGAATTGAAATGGACAGAGGGAGTAATAGGTTTTAATTTAAAAGGTAACATGTTTTTCTTTTATTTTTTTAAATAAAATTGTCTATGATATTTTTGGAAAAAGTCTTTTAGTTGCGAAAAATAAAAAAGATAATGTGTTGTAGTTGAAAAAGGTAATAGGTTTATATACTAATTATGATTAAAATAGGAGTTATTAGTAACTATAATATTTATTTTATTAAATAGAATTGTCCGTGATATTTTGAAAAGAAGTTGTTTTAGTTGGGAAAAATAAAAAAGGTAATGTATTCTAGTTGAAAAAGGTAATTGTTTTATATACTAATTAGGATAAAAATAGAAGTTATAAGTAAGGGAAATTTAGTAAAAAATACTTTAATAATTAAGTAAGGGTAATTAAGTAATTTCAGTACCGACCGACTACCAAACTTTTAATTTTTCGTCTATTATAATATAGTACTAGCTTAAATCT
>PHNY01293152.1:754-13180 GCA_003724115.2 Anethum foeniculum | reverse complement strand
TGTAATAAATAGAGTAGGGGTTAAAATGTCATTTTATAGTATGAAGGGTATAATTGTCATTTTACATTAAATAAATTGTCTCAATGAACCCCCTAGTTGCTCTATTATATATATAATAGATGGGACTGTTATTCTACTTTTTTTGATGTCAAGTAGGCCTTGTGGTACTTCGTTATTGTCATTATTCACCGCTATTCTATAGTCTATAGGTATAAGTAACATATATTTAGTTTTTGAACTCTCAGGTTTTGATATGCTATACTCATATATCAAGCATAACTTCTGTTAAGTGTATTGCTCTGAATGATTTGTGGTGCAGTTTAAACGGCCTGTCATGTTGCTCTTTGTATAACTAACTTTAAAGTGGAAAACTATAGATTGGCTAAAAAAAGAATAGCTTATCAGAAGGGACTGTTCTATTTCATGAAGTTACTGTCTTACTCAATACTAAATTTTTAAGTCTTAATATCCATACCAGAATTCATTTGTATAGGCCAACAGATATATGTGATCCTATTATGCTTCTACCTTGATCCATAAAATTTTCATTTAGTTTCACTTGTTTTTTGTCCCTTTCCGTTTTAACCTTATTCACTTTTTTGCTAGTACATGAGCTTCATTAAGAACTGGTGGCTATACAAGTTGAATTCCAAAAACTAATCACTATTTATCACAAGGCTAGCTTTATGAATGGTTGAAATTTATCAAAGCTCATGAGAGCCCAACTCTTAATCGGACAAACAATAGCACATTTGTTATACTTGTTCACATTTTGATATGGGGTATTAATTAAGCTTAATGTGCTTGAGTCTGTTGTACATAGTGATCAATATTGAAGCAGACAGTCTAAGTTCAGGTATTTGTATAACCTTCACTTGTTATTTTGGCAAGTTTCTCCAAGGACCAAGTTCCATTAGCTTACAACTTGTTTTCATCTTTGTCATGTAAACTAGATTTTGATTTTATATTGTATTGTATGATTATTGTCAAATATTTTTTCTACTGTTTATTTAATATTGTATTATACCAATATGGTGCCTTCTCTGTCATGCACAGGATAGAAGCAGAGAAAGGAATCATCATTACGAACCACTCACTATTGGTATGTGTTCAACTTTTGTGATGCATGATTCAGCTTCTCTAAACGTATATCTTATAATGACATGTGTTTCCAATTTTGAAAATGCTTTTAATACCCCGTTAGTCACTCAATATGTTCTAAACAAAATTTACTATCTTCTTAATAGTGAAGATAAAAATGAAGAATCATTTGACGGCTTGCAGATCTTTTAGCATAAAGTAAACATGCCCTTCTTCATTTTTATGCTTCCACGATAGGCTAATCACCTGAACTTGATTTCTTTGATGAAATGATATTAATTGGGAGTTTCTATACAGTATTCATGTCGGATTGAGACATTAAGGATCCAAAATCTTTTTCTAAGTACCGTCTCGGACTTACTTCAGTGCTCTCCTGCCTAAGTTGGACAGTCTCAGATAATTTAATGGATAAATAACTTAAGGATTGAATGCAATAAGTCATATTTATTTATATGTGACAAAAGCAGAAGAAATAATGCTAGTTCCTGGGGTGGAAGCTCTGTTTTTTTACTCCTATGTTCCAAGTACGAACCTTTGTTTTAATATTCAAATCTTGCTCCTGCAATTTCATGATTCATTGTCATATACTTGTGCTTCTTTCATTTCCCAGGTTACTTTTAATGGATCGTACGACCACATGAATATTGATGCCACCAGGTATGCTTCCTACTAGTGCAACATTTTCTCCATTTAAATGTATATGGTGTTTTTTTGATGCTGTTCACCTGAACAACATTTTGTTGGAAAAATCTCTTTTCTACTTTAAGTCCTTTTTCTGATTAATTTGGATATTTGTATTTGACAAGTCATCATTTGAATGTTTTCAGCGTCCATAATTTGGAAATAATCGAGCCATTGCAATCTACTCTTTGGGGCACAACTAACAAGAAGAGAAGTCTGTTTCAAACTCTGAAGACAACAAGAACTATTGGAGGGTATGTCACAAAATCATGATGTAACAGGACATAATAGACTAGCAGGTTTATATTTAGGTATAATTTAGGTTTCTGTATATTTTTCGTTTTCTCTCCCACATGGATTGGATTATCTCTTTTAAGACCTTTCATAAACTTTTATGCTGCAATCTTAAAATTTAACTTTATTTCTTTTCATCATCTTCCTGTGATTTCCTGCTGAGGGTATAGGGCGTTCTAATTTTTAAAAGCGATGACCTTAGGTTTGCAAATGCAGTACTTTTTCGTTTCTGATGTTCAATGCAAGCTTTGATTTTAAATTGGGTGGGGAGCTTGTTTCAACAATCTGGGACTAGAGTTCTCACATGTGCCGATTAATCTCCTGCAGGACTAGACTTCTCCGAGCTAACCTTTTGCAGCCTTTAAAGGACGTTGAGACCATAAAAGCTCGACTTGATTGCCTGGTGAGTATTGTCGGTTATTCTCATAAAACTGTAATCCGACTCTACAACCTATCTGATCGATGATGAAATAACACTAAGATTTAGGCAAGTTAGGAGTAGGGGATAAGTTTTACTAGTTGATGCAATGTTGTTTGACAATTTTACAATGTGCAAGGCTAGTTAATACAAACCTGAACCCTGATATGTTATTATGTATTATGTATGTGCATTAGAACTACTGATTCTTAAT
The DNA here is from genome assembly GCA_003724115.2 of Anethum foeniculum. Taxonomy (NCBI): domain Eukaryota; kingdom Viridiplantae; phylum Streptophyta; class Magnoliopsida; order Apiales; family Apiaceae; genus Anethum; species Anethum foeniculum. The sequence goes on along the minus strand of PHNY01293152.1, from coordinate 10,472 downwards.
ATTATATTTTCTCCTGCAGTCACCCTTTACTATTTCTTTCCTTTCAAAGTATTTCAAATGTGTTTTACACAATGAGCTGACAATATGCACCTTTATTTCCCCTCATCCTTGGGCTGCAAGAAGATAATATAATAATTTCATAGAGCCACTACCCAGTGATATTTGTCATAAAAATAATTTTTTTTTAAATGCTCACGCATAGAGCTCTATTGTCATGGCATTTGATTTATTCATTCTTGGACAAATTTTAATAGTGTCTTTAAGACATGCAATGGTTTCAAGAAACAGAATTTTCTCCCAGTTGACCCAGTTCACCTGTTACGGGGACACCTAAGAGCTTATTGCACCTTGCCAGGACCTATACATAAATGATAGTAAATCTGTACATTAGTATGAAGAACATCCTCCTAAAAACAACTCCTTGTTGATAACACATTGTAACAAACTTCAATTCCCCCTATAAGTACAGCTATATAAATCAACTGAAAATATTAATATTACTGCAGGATGAATTAATGACCAATGAGCAGCTGTTCTTTGGACTCTCACAGGCTCTTCGAAAATTTCCCAAAGAAACTGGTAAACAATGCACATTTTTATGAATATTGAAGTAGAAGCAGGTTGATGCTTTTAAGATTAAAAGACTGATGAGGAACCAATAAATATGTTATCAGCTTTTTAAGCTAACTATTTTTTTCCTTTATCCAGATAGGGTCCTGTGCCACTTTTGCTTCAAGCCAAAGAAAGTTACAAAAGAAGTGTTGGGCATTGATAATGCTAGAAGCAGCCAAGTGTTGATATCCAGTATTATTCTTCTTAAAACGGCTCTAGATGCCTTGCCATTACTATCGACTGTAGGTTATATTTAAACGCTCTGTGCTGCAATTCATGGACAAGGACTCCTAAACAATTCACTATATTCTCTTTCAGGTGCTTAAGGATGCGAAAAGCTTTCTTCTTGGAAATGTTTACAATTCTGTATGTGAGAATGACAAGTATGCCTCCATCAGGAAAAGGTGTGGCTGTACTTTCTGTATTGTATATATTTACATATATGGCTGTTCATGAACTATTTAGGGAATTAAAGAACTAATATACCTCTACTCTTTTCCTTCAATGCCTTTTCTAAGATAATCACAGGAGGCTATGTACTTGCAAAAGTCTCAATCAGTTGGAATTATATCTTCTATTATAATAAAGTCGCGAAATTGTTTATTTGCTTTCTAAACAAACTTTAAGTTTTGAACTAAACTTTCATCAATCAAGTCAAGCAAACTTTGAAATCTTTTCATGTAATTTGTTTAATGCTGGTACAGCATGCTTTTAAAAATGATAGTAACAAATATGGAAAGTAGAATGAAAGTTTATCATGAACAGTCTTTTTCCGTAAGCTTCTTGGAATCATATCTTTTATTATAATAAAGTCGCGAAATTGTTTTTTTTCTTTTTAAACAAACTTTAAGTTTTGAACTAAACTTTCATCAATCAAGTCATGCAAACTTTGAAATCTTTTCATGTAATTTGTTTAATGCTGGTACAGCATGCTTTTAAAAATGATAGTAACAAATATGGATATCATGAACAGTCTTTTTCCGTAAGCTCCTTCCTTTCCCATCTCTCTCTACCCCTCGCCCCTGCACGGACCTACTATTTCAACAATTATTGTAAGTAGTATTTCTTGAAATTTTAACTTCATATAATTTTCTTTAGAATTGGTGAAGAGATCGACGAAGATGTTCTACATGCACGGGTTCCTTTTGTTGCCCGTACGCAGCAGTGCTTTGCTGTCAAAGCTGGAATAGATGGAATGCTAGATATCGCACGAAGAACATTTTGCGACACCAGTGAAGGTGTTTTTAATAATTACAATTTCAATCAGTTTTTTTCTCAAATTCTTCACTTTTTTCAGTCTGATCAGAAATAATTTTCAGCAATACACAGCCTAGCAAACAAGTATCGTGAAGAATATAAGCTTCCAAACTTGAAGATCCCATTTAACAACAGACAGGGATTTTATTTTAGTATTCCACATAAGGACGTACAAGGAAAGATTCCTAGCAAGTTCATTCAGGTGGTAAAACATGGGAACAATATACATTGCTCAACGCCAGAGCTTGCATCAGTAAGTAACATAGTTGCTGCTATATTCTTCTACTCCAATTTCCCACCTCCCGAGAATGAACCGAAAGAGAAAAGATCGCCCCTAACTTTGCAAGTATTGAACTCTTGGGTTCTATATGTCTTAGTTGAGAGAGAAACGAGTTGTATAAGAGTAATACTTTTATTGTAATAAACAAGGAGATTGACACTGCACAGAGGTCCTCGAGGTCACATGGAGAATGTTGACATTGTAATACTGCCTTTATCTCTAAGTGTTGTCATAGGCAAAATTAAGACAATAAGAAATTTGGTATTGTCTAGTCAAGATGGAGGGAGAGTCTGTCTGAGTGTGGATTACTCATGTCACTAAATGTTTTCTATATTTAAATTTCTTGTATGATCGTATATGATTAAAAGTACTGATTTTCTTTACTAATGCATAAAATTTGCAGTTAAATGTGAGAAACAAGTCTGCAGCTGGAGAATGTTATATAAGGACAGAATTTTGCCTAGAAGGTTAAGCTAAATAATATGAAAATATTATGCTTCTTTGTCTGCCTTCCTAGAAATTTTAAGGGTGATTTCGTTTTACTGAATGATATCATGATAAACATACATTCCATTGTGACTTCTATTTTGTGTTTAGTGTTTATGGAGGGTGCAGTTTTTAGATGTAAGTAACTAGCATACTGTAATCTTTGGATTGTTAGGATTTAAAAAAGATGATGTCTCAGTATGGTTACAGATTTAATTATTTTATCACGATATAATTTGTTCTTCATTGTATTAACTCTTTGTGCAATGCATTATATATCAGTGGTGATCTTTCTTTCAATTGTATCACTAAATCGTATGTCTACATAAAAGCCAATAGTATTTTAGATTAATTTTCTATCATCGCTATAAATTAGCGCTTTTCATTTGTCATGCAGAACTGATGGATGCTATTCGAAAAGAGGTGTCTGCACTCACTTTGCTTGCTGAAGTCTTATGCCTTCTGGATATGATTGTTAACTCGTTCGCAAATATGATATCTACTAAGCCTGTCGATAGATATACTAGACCTCAATTTACAGGTAGTTGGTTATTATTTTTTGCATCTTTTTGCTTTTTGCTTGAATGTTAGTATATGAAATAAATGCTAGTATAATGCTATTTGTAGACAATGGCCCATTAGCAATCGATGGCGGAAGACATCCTATTCTAGAGAGTGTGCACAATGAATTCATTGTAGGTCACACTTTACTCTTATCCCTTTATACTGCGTCTTAGAAAAAAAAAAGATCTTCCTCTCACAGGAAATCTATGAACTCTTTCATTTACAATCTGAAATGCTGACGCAATTATGAATTTTCTGGCCTAACTTTCTATTGCAGCCCAACAATTTATTTCTTTCTGAAGCATCTAACCTAGTGATTGTCATGGGGCCAAACATGTAAGATGTACCATTCTGAAATTCTAATAAACTTTAGTTTACGTAGTAAATTTTAATCGAGTAGCACTTCTTAAGAGGCTAAATACTACTTTTGGAAACATAATGCTGGTAGCGTATAGTTTCTAGGCAATATCATTTTGAAGTCGGCTTAAAAAATTTAGCTTACATGACTGGAGAAGAAAGGACTCTGAAACTCAAATTTTTCTGGAGTCTTAGATGTTATATTTTCCATCATTAATGAAGTTTTAACTCAGCTAAATTCAGGATGCATGAACGTTGTATGGAGAATATATATTTCGGGTTGGTTATGTCATATTACATTCTACTCATTTCTTGACTTTTTGATTTTTGTAACATGTTGCTCGATAGTATCTTTACCATTTGGTTCGATATTTAGTTACAATCTAAAACCAAAAAATAAAAAATATAATTGCAGTAATGTTCAAACTAGTTCCTATATTTTTACACTGAAATATAATTGAAATAATTTTTTATCTGCAGGAGTGGAAAAAGTACTTATCTTCAGCAAGTGTGTCTAATAGTCATCCTTGCTCAAATTGGGTGCTATATTCCTGCTAACTTTGCAACTCTTAGAGCAGTCGATCGTATTTTTACAAGAATGGGGACTGGAGATAATCTTGAGTCCAACTCTAGTACGGTATTTCCAATATCACCCTCATAGAATTAGAGGAACTAAAGTATGAAAACTACTATTGCATGACTTAAAATTATCAGAAAATTATATTGTTGTCTATCAGGCTTCCTGCCCACCAGTGTAGTATTTCATTGCTTCAAAAGTACCACATGAATAATGATTTAATATTTTTATTTATATAACAATTAAAAATACTAAAGTAATGTCATTCAGATATTTATTTTATATTTATTATCAAATGATCTTATTAGTTCAGAATTCAGATATATCATTAAGAAATTTTAATCATTCAGATTTTAATAATTCAGATTTGCCAAATGACGAAAGTTTCATTTTACAGTTTATGACTGAGATGAAGGAAACGGCTTTTATTATGCAGAATGTTTCTGAGAGGTATACGAATTGTAAAACACTATTCTGATTCTCTTTTATGAGATGTTTAGGTGAATGGTTCTTTATTGGTTCTCTATGATGAACGCAGGAGTCTGATTGTGATGGATGAACTGGGGAGAGCTACGTCTTCTTCTGATGGTTTTGCAATTGCATGGAGCTGCTGTGAACATCTACTGTCACTAAAAGCGTAACTCCACAACCTCATTCTTATCTGTTAGCAGAGTTAAAATGTGAAACCAAGGGTTCTCAAATTCTGAATATGTTGCAAATGACTTGTGACATTTACGCGTGGTGGTAAACATCTTCGCTCTGTTATAGAAATCGGCCTATTTTTCAAAATTCGTCGATAAATCGCTGATAAATCGCCCAAAAATATTTGACCGATTTGATAAATCATCTAATTTTTCAAAAATCGCTCAATAAATCACAAATCGGTACCTCAACCGATTTGTTCCGATTTCCGAAATCTGTAACCATGCATCTTGGTGACGACAAGTCACCACTACATAGATCTGATATTTAAATATAACTTTTGAGACATATATAACAGGAGTCCCATATATATATATATATATATACCTTGCCTTAATCTTCGAAACATGCTACATACCTTTTTGGTGCCTGGTACAAAATTAATTAAAGCATTAGTTTTAAGCCAGGCTACTTATGCTCTCAGGAAATTCATAGAGCATAAATTTCGAACTTCTTAATACCTCATGTTAATACGGTGCTTACATCCTATTGGTAAGGACAATTATTGACTGTATCCGGGTATTGGCCACTTGATTTTCTTGTCTAAAATGCAGTCAAATTTTTATTAGGCATTGAAACTTTATTTGATAAGCAGTTTGTGAACAATAATTTAAGAGATAAAGTACATGAGAAATATATAAGAAAATAGTTTATTGAAATCACAAGTATCAGAAAAATCTATTTTTATTAATTTCTATTATTAATAAAATATAAAATTGAATGACGTTTTTATAGAAAATTTTAACTATGTGTATTGTATATCATAGCAAAGTAGGACTATATACCTGGCATGTTGAACATCGATATTCCATTTTTACAAAAGAAGATACATATTAGATTTAAGATATTGAATGAGAATTGCGGAAGGTAGTTTTTTTAAAAAAAATTATTATTGCACTTGTATTTTGACATTATGTGTTCCAAGCACAAAATAATAGAATTACCTTTCCTATGCTTGATTGTCCCTTGTGATATGCAGTTAAGTAATTTTACTGCTTTTCAGGTATACTATATTTGCAACTCATATGGAGAACCTATCAGAATTAGCCACCGTCTATCCTAATGTGAAGATTCTCCATTTTCATGTTGATGTGAAAAACAATCGTTTGGATTTCAAGGTAGTGCCTGTTGCATGTTCACTTCCTGGCTGGATTTAGTTCTTCTTTTCAGCAGTCTTACTTATTCTGATTCACATCTTCAGTTTCAACTCAAGGATGACCTGCGGCATGTACCGCACTATGGTTTATTGTTAGCGGGAGTGGCAGGTTTGCCGGGCTCAGTGATAGAAACGGCTAGAAGCATCACATCACAGATTACATCAAAGGTGAATTATATGCCTTGATGATAAGAGATTTTTAGATTGTTCATTAAAATTTTCACACCTATGTTAAAAGACCCCAGAACCGAAGTCTAATTCCAAAGTTAATAACCTGTTTTCCTGAGTATTTGGATAGAGGTATAAAAACTAGATATGTAGCCTGTAGAACAACATATGGTTAATGTCAAACTGAACGTATTTATTAGTCAGCATTGTGATAAAACTGAATGAATGCATAAACTTACTTAATGGCTTAAATTGAATGTGTAAAATTTTATTTAGACCCGGAGAATAATAATTCTCAATTTGTACCAAGAAATGTGGAAGAAAACAAATTCTTTGCTGCAACCTCCTTAGGCATCTAGAATTTGATAGGCGTTTAAATTATGAAGAATGACTTTTTTCTAGTATATATAATCTTTTCTCCTCCATGCATAGGAAATGAAGAGAATGGAGGTGAACTCTAAGCAGTACCATGGAATCCAAAAGGCTTATCGTGTTGCACAACAGCTACTATGTCTGAAATATTCCAGCCAAGATGAAGATTCTATCCGACAAGCACTACAAAATCTAAAAGAAAGCTATATTGATGGAACTCTTTAAAATTTTGCGGCTGTTCTTTGTTCATTAGCCTTGATTTTACTTTTGAACTATCAGGGCAGAAACTTGGCATAGCTTAGAACTTAGAAGTTCATATGAGGATATTTTTGCTTTTAGGACATTAAACATGGAAACCTCAGAATGTAAATATGAACGGCCATGTTCTTACATTTTTTTGTTGGCAATCCGAAATATGTGCTGCTACGTGCTAACTCTGTTTTGATATAATTGCTTTTTTAGAGTTCGGCAGATAATATTTATGGCATGATACATTGGTTATTAAGTGCCACAAAAGCTGGCTTATGATTGGTCATCGAAAGCAATTGAGTAAAATAACCGCTAGTTCTTGCGATTTCAAGAATCGACTTCATGTATAACCCACACAGCTAACCTCTCTTCGAAACATGCAGAAGATGGCAAAACCTACAGAGAACCACCCAAAAGAACATAGTAGTAATCCGACGTTGAGAAAAATACGTCAATATAACCCTCACAGCATCAAATTTTCATTTTACAAAATTTTAACGAATAAGTGGTATTAGTCCAGTGGATGACATCTTCTTTCAATAACAACCAATGGAGAGTTAAAGGCTCAACACAAATATATGTATCTTCTATTAATAATAACACAAGCCAGAGTTCAAGTCTCAATACAAAAATGGTATATGAGTATATAAAATTCTGTAATTAACATTTCTTCGAGATGTAATGAACTTACAAATGCAAACATTGATAAATATTCGACAATAAAAAAGCATTACAGAATGTCAGAAGCGTTTCAATACGAAATATAACTTTCCTTGCGTGCTCATCTCACATAGAAATTTCTTCCAAATTAATCATCTCTAATTCTCTATCACTGTCTCTCCCCTCTACTAAAATGTCTCACCAAGTAATGACTCATATCTTGAAGGCCTCCCGATATAGTGCCTATCATCATAGTCATGATCATCTATATAACTATAACTACATAAAATTATTCTTTGACACAGCATCTGCATTTTTGTGATGGTTGTCATGGTATCGGTTTCATGCCTCTTGATGACTGTGATCCATTTACGGTATGAACGGAACTACCCAGCTTTCTTCGATTGGAGGCTGTGGATTCCCCTTCTGGAAAAGTGATGCGAGCAAAGACGTTTGCCTTGTGTTTCTGGTGTTCTTTCTCCCGCTGATGATGTGTGCGTTCTTTGTAGTAGTTATCATTGTATCTTGCCCTTCTCCTGAAATTCTGGACCCCGGGTACTTCCGTGTACTGCTGATTGTCTCGCATGTCGGGGCTGGCGACGATTGTTATATGGTGGTGGGAAAGGCATTATATACCTTTGTGCTCCAAAAGCATCCTGAGGATAGACACGCCCAAACGGAATGGGCGCTGGCCCAAGACCATATCCCATAAAGGGCATTGGACCGCCATAAGGACCTCCAAACCCATCGAATCCAGGTTGCATGCCATTCCAGTAAGGATTATAACCCGAGGCTTCCACTGGCATTAGATATTTTTCAGCTGCAAACTCTAGAGGTCTCCCCTGCATATCTGTAGCTGGAAAGGAGTCGCATGAACAATTTATCAAATACTACTGGCAAAATTCTGTCAACTAGAAACTAGAAAGCCACAGATTCAAATGCAGCAAGAGTGAGGAATAAAGTAGATACAGCATACCTTTTAAAGGCACTACTTCTAATGACTGAAGTCTAGGATCTATCTCGGAGGTCTAGTTTTTTTATAGCTATAGGTTGCATCTTACAGCCATAAATAAGAATTCATTTCTTCGTGAGAAATGCAAAGACCTGATATAAAAATTTCTTGTATGTACTCACCTACTTCCTCGCAACCTAGCTTCTGCTGCACTTTTTCATCAGTCGGAAGAACACTCATCTGTGATCCTGGTTCCCTCCTACTATTTGATTCTTGTGTAGCCTCAGAAATTTCCACAGCTTTTTCAACCATCAATTTGTCAAAAATATTATGTGTACTGTTGACGATTTTCACCGGTTCTGTCATTACCCTAATCTTCGTATTATCTTCATTTTTAGGTGAAAGTACATCCCCCTTCGAAGTTTCAGACTGCATAGGGAATAGAATCTTAGGTTGCGGACATCGATCAGACTCCATATCTGAGGAGGTGGTGGGGGTTAGAGACAAAGACAGCCGACTGGATGAGGAATAACAAAATAGTAAAATACCTCCAACTTGTGTTTGAATAGCAACATGACCATTATCCCCACTGCTGTTATTAGACTGTAAAATCCTAACGATTGTATCCCGCAGTGTCTTGTTGGGTAGAAGGTCATCAGCAAGTACATTTGTGGCGCCACAAACACACATTGACTTGGATATAATATGATCTCTTATGCCTGGAAAAACATTCAATGCTTGGAATTATATATCGTAGCACTTTGCCTCTGCAGAAAGTTCACATATGAAGAATTGCTACACAAACAACCAGGGAATCTAAAATATCGTCAATGCAGACCATATATAGTATTCAATTTAATTAGATAAGCCAAGGCAAACTTGTAGGACTGTTGAAACTTTACATACAAGTTAGTAATTAAGTATAAAGGACACAGATAAAATGATCTTCGCAATAAGTATAAACAAGGGAACTTTAAGAAGTGACCTATTCGTAAAGGCTTAATTCACATTTCTACGTACTCTGTCTATTTCAAGGTATTAAGTATAGGATAAGATTATAATTCTTTAAATTTTTCAATCCCATGTTTGTTTTATTAAAACTTATTAAAGGTTAATCCAAGGATTATAATCCTTTAAATTATCTTATCCGGTGTTTGTTTTGTTGGATTAGGGGATAGGATTATAATCATCTCTAATACTTGGGTGAATGAGGTATTATTTAATCCCTCTTACAAGTCATTTTTTAAAGGATTATAATCCCCTCATTATAATCCTATGTAAAACAAACATAGGATTGTAAAATTTAAAGGATTATAGTCCAATCCC
>PHNY01293143.1:0-11368 GCA_003724115.2 Anethum foeniculum | reverse complement strand
ATAAGATAAAATTGTAGAATGCTGAAAGCTATCCGAAGTAATTTGTAAGAATCAGGTTAGATAATAAAAAGTCTCAAAATATTTTGTACTTATAAACATAAATATGATTGATAAGATTTAAATGTGTCTATAATTTTCTTTTATATATATGAACATCTATATTATATTTAAAATAGGATTCATTCTTATATTTATTTGTAAGAACTTCCTAGATATGCATGCTTGTTTCAAACAGAATATTTATAATATAAAAATTTGAAAACTAACCTCGATGTACGTGACTAATCAGATAGATCTTAAAGTATAGATCTTAAAAGAAGATCATCTACAAACATGGGCATACAAACATAAAAAGAAAACTAACCTCGATGTACGTGACTAATCAGATAGATCTTAAATGATAGATCTTAATAGAAGATCATCTACAAACCTGCGCATACAAACATAAAAAGAATTAGATGATAAGATAAAATTGTAAAATGCTAAAATCTGTTTGAAAGAATATGCAAGGATCATGTTAGATAATAAAAAACTTCAAAATAAATATAAATTTGATTGATAAGATTTAAGTGTGTCCATAATTTTCTTATATATANNNTTTTGGACTTTCCCATAAATTTGAATGTAAATAAGGAAAATTTAAGTTAATTTTTTATATTTGAAATAGGATTGATTTTTATATTTATTGATTTTTTCATAAAGTTGAATGTAAATAAGGAGAATTTAAGTTAATTTTTTATATTTGAAATATGTACGATTTTTATATTTATTGACTTTCTCATAAAATTGAATGTAAATAAGGAAAATTTAATTTAATTTTTTATATTTGAAAAATGATTGATTTTTATAATTATTGACTTCCTTTTAAATTCGAATACAAATAAGAAATTTTTTTTCAATGAATTAATATACAGGAGTTCTAGAAAATTAAATAAATATGATTCACACGATTATAGAGTTCACGTGGGTTTTCCTTTATATATATAAAATATTTGTAAGGTTAAGCGTCAAAAAAATAAACTTTTATTTTAAATATTTTTTTATTTTTAATGTATAAATTACTTAGTTATATAATAACGTAATAATTGACATGAAATTTACGGATAACTTTATACATGGAATTTACATGATGAATCATTAAATTAAATGTTTAAATAATAAATGATTAAGCTAAATTTTTTATTTCTTATACAAATACTAAGAGGTAACTTTTTTTTATTCTTAATTCAACATGTACGTGATACAGTTCTCCAAATAATATTAGACAAATATTTATATAAAAAATTAAAAATAGAATAATTTTTTTCTCTATGGAAGCTAAATAATTGTATCATAATTAATAATATATTAAAAATAATTAAGAAACTAATAATACACATGAAAATTGTTAACTACATATTTCAAACGGCTTCTTCAATTATACGAGTTACCGGAAATCACAATCATAATTCCTTAGTTCATGCATCCATTACAAAAACGAATAACAGGTGTGTAGATAAATAAATATGTGACTTGTTATCAACATATTAGAAAAATAAATAGTAGAATTTGATTTATAAATAAATTGGTATGATTAAAAGAGATAAAGAAAGAGAAAATAAATAAGGTGTTAGTTGAGAGTACCCAATGTGCATATATAAATCACATTTTCAAAATGGAGATTTTGATGAAAAAAAGAGTTTGAATTAACAGAGTGCATAGCTAAAATATTAACAATAAAATATAACTTTTATGTGAAAATCAAATCTTATTATGGGTCTTAGACTCTCATAAACCCAGAGTCTGCTTTATTTCAGTTTACTAAAATAAAATCAAATCTTCTTCTTTATTTTTTAGTTTTCTTATTCAAGATCTTGTCCTTTTTTTATAATAAGTTCCCAATTTATTTGGGTTTTGTTAGTCTTTCCTTGTGAGAGTTTTGTTAGTCTCTCCATGTGTGAGAGTTTTGATTTTGTTTTGATGTGTTTTGGTGTTCTTATTGTTAAGTAACCGACTGCTCTAAAACCTTAAGGTGTCAGAGGAAGGCCCCAACAGGATCTTATACTCTTTAACACTCCCCTCAATCGTACGATTGAACAACGACAATTACCAATATTACCAATACCAAATACCAATCCCAATACCAATACAAATATTTAAATTAAATAAATGGGGGTAGGAGGACTCGAACCCCAGACAACTCCCTAAACCGAGCTCTGATACCAGTAACCGATTGCTCTAAAACCTTAAGGTGTCAGAGGAAGGCCCCAACAGGATCTTATACACTTTAACAGTTATTGGCTGAGGTTATAAAAATCGGCATGATTTTCATGGGTTTGATTGATTAAGATTATTATGATATCGCATCTATGATCGATTGTTCAGATTAGTCGGATAAAAACAAGTACATACATTCAAATTATCTTCAAATTCAAATCTCTTGGTTGCCTCTCCAACAAAGAAGGATTCAACGGCTGATTTTTTTTACACAATTGTGTCATATTGTGTTGATCTTTTTAAGCACTTTGATAATGTGCTAGTAGAGTATGTTCATAGGTCTGCGAATGTTGTAGCATATACTAAGAGTTACTCATTCTATGTCAGACTTCCACGAGTGGTTTAATGTTGGTCCGGATATTATTTATGATGTACTGATGATTGATTTGATTTAATATAAGCAAGTACGTTTGTTTAAAAAAAACACCCAGAGTCTGCTGAATTTCTGATACAAAAAACTTCTATATAACTTATGTTCAAATATTGTAATACTATTTATTTATTTATTAAATTAAATACATCTGAGAAACAAAGAATCACCGGTCAATGGGTTATAATTATCAGATTGACCGGGCTAAGAGGACAAGATTGATTCACGAGGATGAATATATTATTTTAAAACCCAATATTACCTGTAAAACTTTGCCACTACAGAAACTGACCCGGGCTGGGGTTAGCATATTATTATCAACAAGCTCCTCATCCAACACACAGAATTTATAGAATTTACTAATATTCTACAAATTATTCGTATTTGAATAATGATCAACATTTAGTTCCATAGTATCAACCTCATAAGATCCAAGTCCTTCACCCGAAAAAGAGAAAATATAAAACTCTGTGAATGAACATCGCATCCTCCACACAAGAAACAACGGGTTGCGAATATACTTTAGTAGTCCACTGTGTATCACCATGCTGAAAAGTACTAATGTGCCAACTGTGATCATTAGTTAATACAAAGCCAAAAAGACACAACTGTGAAAAATTTTCAAATTTGTCCTGGCTACGAGCCAATTTAACCTAGGGAGTTCAATAACTTTATGAGTTGCAAGAGAGAATAATGAGAAGTATGAGTAAGAATATTGTTTGTCACTGGTAGATATAAGTATGCATCCATGGTGATAAGTAATATGGCAAGGAATTTGAAAAAAGATGCATAAGAAATCAGTCCAATAGCTAAATCCTGGGAGAAAACTAGTTTTACACGGGAGCCTGATAGTTCTAACATGTAGTATCAGAGCCTGCATTCATTGTCGTAATCCAGAAGCAACAACCAAGCTCTATTTGTACTTAAAAGGAAAACTTTGTCTAAGTTGTTTTGCTTGAAAGCAAACAAGACAAGTGTTACTATAAAAAGCATTATTTGAAGTACTATGAGATACACCAGGAATAAACGAGACTACTTTATTAGAAGGGTGACCTAATCTCTTATGCTACAGATGTATTGACATTTTCACTATGTCTGAAAAACACGAACACTAATCGGATGAAAGATGAAAGACAAAAGATACAGACCTCATCACACCGGTCCCCACTCAAATCAAGTTCCTCGAACCGCGGTCCTGTATAATGCATATCTTATTAGTGAAATAAACAAGAAAGTGTTGTTCTATTTGATCCTGTGCATTTTAAATACAGTACTTAAAATTCTGTTCCCCGTATTATTTTTACATATAATACATATTTTAAATTTAAAGCCTATTTTGCAAATTAAGAAACACAAATCCCCCAACACTAAGATAAAGTTTTAAATTAATAATTTCTAACATAAACTGATAGTATAATATATACCTGGAGGTCTCGCAGGCGTAAGACAAACTTCATTAACTTTTGTGGCCAAAGAAAAATATGTTGTAAGAGCAATGTGGATGTCTTCATCTTTTTCCATGTTCAAAACTAGAGATTATAAACATGTTAAAGAAATTAATACACAACACACATGTAAGACCTCAAAAATTATAAAGAGAGTTGTCTTTTAGCAACTAATCTATAGCCTCTCTCCTGGTCACACAAAAAAAAGTTGAATTTATATGTCTATCATCTTGAGATAGAATAAGGTTTCTTTTTCTTTGATTAACAAGTAAATAAGCTCATCATCTTCAGAAATTAAATCTTTTTCAACTAAAACTAAAGGAGAGGTACAACTATAAACACAAATTAATGGACTCTTTTTCTAAGTACTCTATTTTAACATCATCAAACAATTGATTGCAATAGAGATAATCTAATTCAAAAAATGTTAAGCCATTTTTTACTAGATATTATAACTTGTCTTGTCTTTCTTTTGAGACAATTAATATGACACGTTCATACAATCACATTTTCATAATATAACAAAATTTAACGCATATGCATGCGGTTAATATAATTTATTAATTTGGTTAAAAATCTTTTATAAACATAAAAATAAATTAGTTATAAAAACCCAAACTTTATCAATTCATGCATGCATGTGTATTAAATTTTGCTATATAATGATTAATGAGATTTATATAAACCTGTCACTTTACCATTAAATGAAAATCTTGATTGCCTATTTATCATCAAATGACACGAGAGACCTCATTACTGCTTCAGGAAGTAAACAGTTATTCTTGCAACCTAGCTGTTTAAGCTACTTCTATTAGCTGCTACTTGTATAATTAGCTTGTTAGGCTTTTCCTTTAGGGTATTCCCCTTCCGATGTACTGGAAAAACAAATATTAAAATTATGATAGCCAATAAGCTAGTGCAACAATATGATATGTCTATGTAAATCATATCAATATAGCAAAGTTTAAAGCACGTAGATGATATAATCTATCAATTTGGTACAAAATCTTTTATATTTAATTTCATTTTATATTTATAAAAGATTTTGTACCAAATTGATAAATTATATAAAAGATTTTGTACCAAATTGATAGATTATATCATCTACGTATTTTATACTTTACTATATTAATGTGAGCTTTATACTTTGCTATATTAATTTTATCTATATGAACATATCATATTGTTGCAGGCAATCATAATTGTAATATATATTTTTTAGTGTATCGGAAGGGGAATACCCTAAAGGAAAAGCTTACTAAGCTAACACAAGTAGTTTACAGCTATGTTGTAAAAATAACTGTTTACTTCGTGAATCAGTAATAGGGTCTCTGGTTATAGCAACGTTAAATGCATGCATGAAATGATAAAATTTGAGTTTTTATAACTAATTTATTTTTATGTTAATAAAAGATTTTTAACCAAATTGATAAATTATATTAAATGCATACACATTAAATTTAGCTATATTATGATGATGTGATTATATGAACCTGTCATATTGTCGTACAATAGTACAAAAACTTTTGCACTTCACAAAAGAAAAACAAGACAAATGACAATATCTAGTCAAAAAAATGACTTTACATCTTTTGAATTAGATTCTCTCTATTGCAATGAAGTGTTTTATGATGATAAAATAGATCACTTAAAAGAAGAGTCCATTTGTGCTCATAGTTGTACCTCTCCTCCTCTGGTTTTAGTTAAAGAAGATTTAATTTCTCATGATGAGGAGATTTTGTATTTGTTAACCAAAGAAAAAGAAGTCCTTCTTTTATCTCAAAATGATAAACATATAGACTCAACTTCTTTTTGTATGGCCAGGCGAGAGGCTATAAACTGGATGCTAAAAATCAAAGCTCGTTATAATTTTTCAGGGTCTTACATGTGTGTTGTGTATTAATTTCTTTGACAGGTTTATGATCTCCGGTTTTGAACATGGAAAAGATGAATACATCCACATTGCTCTTGCAACATGTCTTTCTTTGGCCACAAAAGTTAATGAAGTTACAGTCTTACGCCCGCGAGACCTCCAGGTATACATCATACTATCGATTTGTGTTGGAAATTATTACTAATTTAAAATTTTATATTAGTGATGGGGATTTCTATTACCTAATTTGCAAAATAGGCTTTAAATTCAAAATATGTGTTGGAGGCAAAGGCAATACGGGAAACAGAATTCAAAGTGCTGCAAAATCTTAAATGGAGGATGCATCCGGTGACCCCACTTTCATTTCTTGATTACATTATAATGAGGCCTGGACTAAAGACTCATCTTCAAGCTGATTTTTACAAGAAATGTGAAGATCTCATCATCTCTGTTGTAGCTGGTAATCTTCATAATTTTTCGTAATGTTATAGATAGTGGATACAAACTTGTAGTATGTAACAAACAAATTATATATTCACTTGCATCTATTTTTCTTGCTAATTATATACTATATCTATGGAAATCAGATTGGAAATCGGTAGGTTATTTGTCATCCTTATTGGCCACGTCAACCATGCTTCACGTTCTATATCAAGATGAGCCTTTTCAAAACATTGAATATCAAGAGAAGATTTTGAGTATTTTCAAAACTCCCAAGGTACAGTACTTCAGTTTGTTGTAAATTTCGAACATTTAATCTTTGTGTGTACTTTTGGTTTTAATTCGAGGACTGTGTTTATAATGTATAGGATCAAATACAGGAATGCTATAAGCTGATAGGGAACATATCAAATATTTATCAGACTAATTTAAATCATGGGAAACGCAAGCGCCAAGTATGACGAAGTTTAGTACCTTTGTGATTGTGATGGCAACAATGTTGAAGCATCTTACTGTGTATTCTTTTTCTTAATCATTTATCATCTCTCGAAGGATGATTTGATATGTAATTATTGATTTATTTTAGTAAAAATTGGTATTTTGATTAATTTCAGTTATATCAAATTAATTTGGATGTTACATTTTGTCTATTTTTAATGTACTTATAATATTTATCTGGAATACAAGTAAAAAAATCAAGAAAAAATAAAAACTAATAATTTACAAGTATATCACTTAGAAAACATTTTTTATGTGCTATTGAAGTTGTATTAAATATTAAAGATACTACTTCGATAGAACTTGCGTAAGTGATATGCAAGTGTTTCACTTACGTACCACTTGCATAACGCTCGAAAAAGTATTATTTAAGTATAATTATTACGTAGCAAAAAAATACAATGCAAGAGTGCATATGCACTTGCATATGTCATGTGTCTTCATGATTTAATTTAATTTAACATTGTATAATATTAGTTAGTTTGGTTCTGGAGTTTGTGATTTTATGACATTTAATGTTTTATTTTAAAAATTATGAGATTTGAGTTTTGTGTTGAGAAATTAACCTAAATGCCCATATTTCAAATTGAGTGGTCCTATTTATAGATAAACAAAGCCTAACCAAAAACCGAAACCGATATATATAACTCATCCTGATTTTAACACTTTGTATATTGAGCGAAACCCAATGTTTATTTCTTGCAGTAGTGTAGTACTAATAAAACCGACCATTACAGTCAGTTTTAGTAAAATAACATTTCTCGCTTAGCTAACGTGCACTGTTGGTAGTTTTGAGCATTAACTCCGACATAAATCTGATCGTAACAGTGGTCGGTTTAAGTTAACGTGCCAATAAGATACAAGTTATCTCCGATAGGGACCCCACAGCAGGTGCCAGTCAGATTTGTTAGTCAGTTTTCTCATAAAACTGACTGTGGCGTTGGTCGGATTAATTAATCAATTTTATTGGTCGGAAACATAAGAGTTATCTCCAATAGGGGCCATAGCAGGCGTTAGTCGGGTTTGTTAGTCAGTTTTCTCATAAAATCGACTGTGGCGTTGGTCGGATTAATTAATCAATTTTATTGGTCAGATAAATTGTGTAAGAATATTTCGAGAGTGTTAATACTTGGGAGAGATTAGCGTACTCTAGTTATGTTATCATATTTATTGTTGCAGTTTAGAAGTCAGTTATTTTGTAAGCATGGTGGACCTGATTGCCCTAGGTTTTTATATTCATTGTTTAGCTTAATTAGTTTATGTTATTTTAGTTTAAATTATTAGCTAGTAAAATAGTCTTCACATCGTTTTGCTCTTGAAACAATCTAAAGTAATTGATTCGAAATTGATAGAACATGTCTCCTTCCTTGTGAATACGACCCTGTACTAGCAATTGACACCGTGGGCTTGCGGTTATATAAATAAACACGTAACAATTAGGCATATATCATAATTAATAATATTGAATATAGATTTTCCTATATTCATAAAATAATGGGATAAGAAGTAAAGAAAATGGTTGATAACATACTAAATATACGAAAATCTACAATAATAGTAATACATTATCGTGCATCCCTTTTTATAAAAAGATAACTTATTCTAAAAAGATGAATTGATACATCACATATATACTTTTCAATATTATTCATGTGCATCGAATTTTATTAACCTAGAAATTATGTTTTTGTCGGGATTAACTTGTAAATTTTAGATTCCATACTATAAGTATATGAAAATCTACATCCCATGTTATTAATGTTAATATATTTTTGTGTATACCTTCTTATACAAACATAATTAATAAAAAATGATACACTCGTACAACATATATTTTTCAATTTCCTTGTAAAAATTGAACTCTATTTTAGTTTTAAATTTTCATTCACACATCATGGGAGGAGAACTTTGATCTCTATTTACTTTTTTCCTTTTCTTTTTTTTTTATGTTATCTTAAACTTATTTATGCAAGTTGTCTAGTATTTGATTTTAGTTATACGTAAAGATCAATGCACTAAGCAGGACACATTTATTATACTTTTTTGAATCTATGTTGAATCACCATTTAGCCAGACTATTAGGACAGGACTGAGGTCATTATGGAGCCGGGCATATCTTTACCGATTAACCAATTTCTAAACGCTAGAGTATATTCTAAAGAAACACCACTTCCTCGTAAATTTATCTTGAATCGGGATCTTTTGGCTCAGTTTTATCTCAGTTAAGTTAAAATTTTAAGTTAATAATATTGGATACACATGATTAATATTGAAAAGTATATATGTGATGTATTGGTGCATCTTTTTATAGTAAATCATCTTTTTGTAAAAAGGGATGTACAAAAATGTATTACTATTATTATATATGTTATTATTAAAATTGTTTGATATACATTTGTTATATTTAGTATGTAATCAACCATTTTCTTTACTTCTTATCACATTACTTCATGATTTTCTGCTAAATTTTGTCCTTAGTCGGATAAGAAATAATACAAGTATTTGTTATAATAAATACTAAATATAGGAAAATCTATTTAGCAAAAAAAAATATAGGAAAATCTACATCTAACATTATTAATTCTAATATATGTAATATATTCTTGTGCATCCTTATTGTAAAAACATAACTTAATATAAAAAGATGTAATCATGACTCATATCTCACATACCCTTCTCTTTGCACCTTGAGAAACAAGTTTTTCTCTAATCTCTATTCACATTAGAATTAAAAAACTTCCGCACTTCTGGAAAGAAAATCAAGAAAAATGAAGATAGTCGAAAAATGACTTTCCATTTTTTGAATTAGATTCTCTTTATTGCAATGAAGTGTTTGATGATGCTAACGCAGTTCTTGGAAGAATCATCCATTTCTGTTGATGTATCTCTACTCCTCCGGTTTTAGTTAACGATGATTTAATTTTTGAAGATGAGGAGTTTCTATATTTGTTAAAAAAAAAAAAAAATTTGTGACCAGCCGAGGCTATAGACTGGATGCTAAAAATCAGAACTTACTTATAATTTTTCAAGTCATACATACATTTTAAATCAGGAGTGGAAAAGCTTAACTATTTCATTAATTCATTTGGTTACCAGAAGAATTTTCTTTTATTTGAAAATCTTCGCTACCTCTATGGAAACAAGTTGAGGCAACCACTAGCTATACTAGTTTATACCTTGGCCAAAGAACCAACGAAGTACGAAGTTTTAAGGACAAATATTGACATGTTTAAAAAAAAAGGACAAATATTGTTAAATGAAGGAGAAGTTTAATAACGAGAACAGGAATGAAAGGGCAATCAGATAATAACTATTATATTGGGATCGCCAGTAGGATATCAATCAACATTTCACGAGAGGTAAAAAGGGAGCATAAAATTTAATAATTTAATAATTATTAAAATTTTACAAAGGTCGATAAATTCCTCATTAAGAATTAAACTTCAAAATTTGAAATGATATATTTTATAATTTACTTACAAACGCCAAAATAACTTACTTATCCAAACACCAAAATAACTTACAAATTATAATTTACTGATCGATACTTATCAACTTTAAGCTATAAGTTACCTTTTTTAAGATAACCAAAACAAACTTTAATAAGGAGAATAGGAATGAAAGTGCAACGAGGCAATCAGATAGTAACTATCATATTGGGATCGACAGTAGGTATCAATCAACATTTCACGAGAGGTAAAAAGGAAGCATATGTGAAAACAAATGGCCGCAGTGTCGAGCTTAAATGAAAATTGTTCTTAGAACTTGTTCTCCACCAGTTTTATCGTCACTACCCAATCAAGGTATCAGCATAACTAACTGTCATATTGGAATGTATATTTTATATTATTTATAACTGGTTACTTAATTCATTTGAGGATTTCTTATTATAAGCTCTCATAGAAAGATAAAATTTAATATGATTTGATTACTTAAAAAA
Organism: Anethum foeniculum; assembly: GCA_003724115.2. Lineage (NCBI taxonomy): Eukaryota > Viridiplantae > Streptophyta > Magnoliopsida > Apiales > Apiaceae > Anethum > Anethum foeniculum. The sequence continues at coordinate 545 of PHNY01293143.1, read as the reverse complement.
CTTGCAATTATTGAAGTGATTTGCAGATTGTATGTTCTCGAAGACACGAACATAGAAAAAAAAAATTGTATTTAAAGTGGAGGAGATACGAACCTGAGTCCTCGATCTAACACAAATATAATTTTGAAGTTTGATAATACCTGGTGTTCTTGATTCTCTGTGTGTTCTTGATTGTCTGCCTCTCAATCCTTCACATGAAGAATATAGTCTTCTTTATACTTAGATGTATACTTTCTTTTGAGGTCTGCAGCGAGCTTTTATGTATATACTTACACCTCAAGAAGCTGAACATAAAAGGAGTATTTTAAGAATAATACATGCATGCACGTATATGATATATGCATAAAACTTCGTGGGTGAAAATGAAGCAACTAAAAAAGAAAAAAAAAATGAAGTGCTGTTTGAATGGAGCTCTTAGCTGTTGTCACTTTCCCATAAATGATCTTTGGCAACATTCAAAAAAAATGTGAAAAATACGAAAAAATGTAGCCATACGGCGTAAAGCAACATTTTGGGGAATTTTGAGGGTGTTGGATATCTGCATG
>PHNY01293131.1:0-11052 GCA_003724115.2 Anethum foeniculum | reverse complement strand
CATGATCGCACCAAACGATAATATTAATCAATTTTAAGATACAAAAAATTATATTTATTATATTTAATACAAAATTACTTAAGAAATTGCATTGAATATCTATTATTCACGATCAGAAATATTGCTTTCAAAAATAGTTCTTATTTACTTACTAACGGTGTATAACACACATGCGTGTCCTAATCCAAAGTAAAAAACTTGTACCTATTACACTTGTGTTATCTCTATTATACACAGTCGAAGTAATGAGAACTATACGTAAGTGATAGGTCCATGCTTCTCGAGAGTGTATTCACACCTACTACGCCTGATATGGATATGTATACATCGATTACATTTCATATCCGCATGTTTTTTAGCAGCATCTTACTACCCCACAACTTTTCTCTACTAACACACGCCGCTCCCTATATCAACGCTTGTCACAAATGTACTTTCCTAGCCATATAGCTATGTGGTTAGAACAACATATCCAGTATACTTTTGGTCAATACTGAGCACTTTTTTCGTAAATACATGTACGTTGGTCACATTTCTTTGCATAAGTGTTCATTGTTGTTGTTGATGTGCTATACAACATATGAATAGGCCAGGTCTTTCCCCGGATGCTTAGAAAAGCTCACGTAGCTAGTGAATGCATGTTGGTGGCTTGTAAGAGATGTGAGAACATGATTTATCATCATGCATGTACAATATTCACGTATCCAACATATGTGTATTATTATTGCATGGTTTCTAATTTATACACTTCAGACAATTTAAAAGGAGAAGAGCGACTACACATGATATACATGTCTTTCATTCGGGGACACAATAGAGTGAATTAAAATCAGTTACAATTATATAATTATATAATTGTAACTGATTTTAATTTTTGATGGTAACTTATTATAAATATTTCTTGACATAGTAAATAAATAATAAATAAATATGTTAAATCAAATAATTGATTAATGCATATAAATTAGAATTAGAATTAGAATTATTAACTAACCGTGGCTAGTATAGTAGAATGAGAATGTTAAATATGAAAATTTTTTGTTGTAACGTGATTGGTCTAAAATATAGAAGTGATATCTGATTAGTCCTAAAATAATTCATAATTTTCTGATTAATTATCTAAATAATTATCTTGATGAGATGGTAGAATTAGGTATTATAATGAAATATTATAATATAATCAAAATCGATTTTAAATTAAAATTATATAATATATGAATAAGTTAAATCAATCAATTAATTAATGCATCCAAATTAGAATTAGAATTAGAATTATTAACTAACCGTGGTTAGTATAATATATAAATATATTAAATCAATAAATTTATTAATGTATCCAAATTATAATTAGAATTACAATTATTAACTAACCGTAATTAGTATAATGTATAAATATATTAAATCAAGTAAATAATTAATGTATCCAAAATAAAATTAGAATTACAATTATTAACCAACCATGATTAGTATAATAGGATGAAAATGTTAAATAAGGAAAATCTTTGTTATAATATGATTGGTCTAAAATATAGAAGTGATTTCTGATTTGTCCTAAATTAATTAATAGTTTTCTAATTGGTTAATTGGACTCTAACTATACTTGGATAGACTCGGGTATTATAATATAGGATTTTCCAAACAAGGGTTTATGAAACACTGTCCAACCCCCAGCCCTTCCAACCCCCTATTCAAATGAAGTCTAAAAATATAATTTAAGATTTTTTCGCCATTAAATTTTTTGAAATTACGTAAAAATACACTAACAAAAATTTCAAACCAGGAAGGTGTCTCCCCAAATTTTACTTCACATCTCCCTAAACAAAACTTTCTGTTTTACAAAGGTTTAAAAATCCTCGGAGGCAACTACTAAACAGTAATACACATTCCCAGTATGGCACATTTGAAGCACAAGAGCGATTCAATCAATAAAAAAAAGGGAACTAACCATGGAACATCAAAGTTACAGCCACCGAATAACTCGGCCTACTTAAGTTACACAACATTGTGTGTGGTCATTACCAGAGTTGTTGGCAATGGAACCATCTATTAGCAAAAGGGCTAGCTTGCTTTCTTGACATTCGTTTGTAACATCCGTAACCAAACAATTATCAACTTTTGTGACATATTCAATAAATATTAGTAATTTAAGAAAAGAAGTCGCTAATTACTCATGTGAAACTATAAATAGGATTAGTAATTTAAGCAAAGTAGTCGCTAACAAATTTTTAATACAATGGAGATGGAATACTAAGTATCTTGCAGTCCAATACGTAATCGATTAAACCAATTTGTCTTTGACTGTGCGATCCCCATCAGCATCACTAGAAAAGCCAGAAGAGACTTCATTGAATGGTCTGCAATTACTTAAAGTTCAGGCTGTACTCTCCTGTATCTTCCGTTTTCAAAATATTACCACCATTCTCTACAGTCCCACAGTTATTGATATCTACATCCTTGACAGGTTTATTTTCTTTCAAAATACAGGATGAATCCGATGTTAAGTCACCACTCAGAGATGGCTCTACAATCCCACTTTCATCAACAGCTTCCTCCCTTGCCAATGATCGGACCTCTGTAGATATTTTTCCTTTGGCAGTTTCCTCTTCCATTAGCGGTACTGAATCTCGATCATTAGCTACCATCTTTCCAACTGCAATTGATGGCGGTGGACTTCCACATAGTGTCCTACAATCCTTTTCACCTTCCTCTACTATTAACTCTGTGAGTCCTTCATATATTGTTTCACAGTCATCTCCGTCTGATATTGTTCCATAGTCATCTTCATCAGTGGACCAGTCTATATCTTCCCAAAAATTATCATCAACTCCGTCGGTTTCTTCCTTGTTTCTCTCAATAGTAACTATATCTTTCCAAAAATTATCATCAACTCCGTCGGTTTCTTCCTTATTTCCCCCAACAGTAACAACACCATGTTCCAAACCCCTGGATGCATCAGAATGGTTACTACATTCACCAACACTCGTCTCTTCTTCAATAGAACACGAAACTGTTCCCAGTCCACCGGAACTAGCGTCTCTTATAAGTTCCAATACACGAGTCCTCATCGAAGAAACAGAGCTATCATCAACCATGACACTAATCTTCTCTATCCAGCTTTTTTCTTCATCTTCCTCACAAAACCATCTGCAAATCGCTTCAGCTATAGACATTACATATAATCCACAATCAAATCCATTCTTCTGTTGCGGCGTCTTCGGGCATATAAATAATACATTATTATCTCGCTGCATCCGTGGCTGTAATCCACAATCATTATCATCCTTCTCTCGCTGCATCTCTGAGCTTATATATGATCCACTATCATATTTATTCTCCTCTCCCTGCGTCGGTGGCCTTATAGATGAACCACAATCAAACGCATCATATAATCCACAGTCTTTATCATCAGAAAATCTACTATCATCATAATCATTCTTCTCTAGCAGCATTTGTGGACCTTCATATAATCCACAATCATCTTCATATTCATTCTTCTCTCGTCCCATCCACGCTCGTCGCATCCTTGGGACTCTATGTGATCCACGATAATAATCTTTCCTCTCTCGCCACATCCGTGACCTTACATATCTTGGATCACCACTTAGACCATCCATAAGCCTCTCTCGCCACATCCGTGACCCTACATATCTTGGATAATCACTTGGACCATCAATATGCCTCTCTTGCCACATCATTGAGCTTACATATCTTGGATCATCATATGGATCATCCATATGCCGCATCCATGGGAATCCATATGATCCACATTCATAGTCATTCTCCTCTGGCCACATCTGTGAGCCTACATACCTTGGACCATCCATATATCTTCGAGTTCTAGGCTTAATCCTATGTCCATTCTCGTGCACACAATCCTTAACAGACAAATACAGCTCTCTAGCAGCAGCATCATTCATCCCCTTAATACTACTATCATGATGAACAAACCTATTCGATTCGCGATGATACACCAACAAGCTCCAGTGTTTACATCTGTACACAGTAAAAAATATCAGCTTCTTGGATGGTAACTCGAGAGACTTTAAGCAATCTTCGACAAAACCATCATCTGTAGAATTCGACAGGAGAAAGCTGATTGATGGAGGAACGTAAAGAATCGAATCCGACGGATGAGTTGATGATAAGTAAGTGAAGAAAAACTCAATAATAACATCGCTCACGTAACTGTGTGGGTCTTTAAGTTCAGCAAGATCTGATTGTTTGAATGTAATCATCGCGGAAAGAATTCGATTACGATAAATCTTAACTCAGTGAGCACAAACCGCATGAATATATAAGCAAAGTACTTCTTGCGTGCCAAGCTACAAAAGAATACTATTATTTTTGAATTTCAAAGGGAATATTTTAAGGATCTGCATAAAGATTACAATTAGGTTTGATTTATGGAAATTTCTTTTGTTATTAAATTTGTTATATGTCAACTGCTACTTTTTTTTCAGGAAACAATGTCAAACAAAGGTAAGTAAATATCAAAGCCTATATAATAGCAAGCCAATATTTGTTAATAGTTACTTTCCATTCGTTTGGTAAAAAACAAAGTTATAATATTTGTTTGTTATTTAGCAATTAAGAAAAAGTTACCTAACTTAACCTCAAATGTTACCATGTTTAGAAAAATTTAACATATTTAACTCTTTATTTGCTTTAATAAAAAAATGTTGCCAATACTTTTGGGACTGACGAAAAAGGAAATGTGGCCAATATAAACGGGACAAAGTGAGTATCAAAATTTTGTACCTTTCCTCAAGTTTTATATCTTAATTTAAAATATTGTCGTTTTTTTTTTAATTTGAAATTAAAACGCCCGTACCATCTGTCAAGTCCATTGTCAGATGTTTCAAAGGAAGAGTTAGATCAGCTGCTATTAGAGGCCCTTTTAAGAGCCCTTGCGCCAACTACCATAACTCCATAAGCATTCCCATATTAAGAATGACAATTCTGATGTAAATGGACAATCCAATTGAAAAAAAAACAAGTCAGATGTACACCAACCAAATTACTCGGTCTAATAAGTTACAGAGGAGGAGCCAACACATATGTAGAGCAACCAAGTCACTCCGGCTACTTTGGGTACACAGCAGTACATATCGTCTGGTACGACAAATTTGTGCATTTATTCACTTGTACAATCTACTAACTTTAATCTTAAAGATTAGCAGAGTTGTTGGTAATAGCACCTGCATCCGTTAGCAGGGGAACTAGCTTGCCTTCTCGGTGTTTCTTTGTTACATCTGTAAAAAGTAACCACAAGTTATTCTTTAAAGCAGGCATATTTATTCTTAATAATTTGAATCTTTTAGTTACTTTTGTTTAAGTAGCTTGAGGGTATGATAGAAGTAACTTGTTAATGGAACAACAATGGTATAGCTGTACTAACCATCACAGCCGCCAACATGCTTTCCACCTATAAACACATTTGGGACAGTCCTCTGTCCAGTCCATTGTGCAAGAGCAGCTTGGACGTCGTCTCCGTCACCTTGTTGAAAATATACAGCAATATAGTTAGATGCTCGAAACATTTTTAAAAAAAATGTGTACTAACAAAAAATAGTGAAATGCTGTTTCACTCAGCGACCATAGAATGCTGGCCTCAATAAAATAAAATTTTAAATACAAGTTTCTATCTATCTTAGATTAGGACAAAAAGACAATGAGAGTAGTTCAAATTTTTTGGACCAAAAACAAATGTATCAACTTACTTTCCTCGTCCAATTCAATGACTTTGTAACTTGCACCTAGCTGGGATAGCAATTGCTTGACACTCTTACAAAATCCACACCAGGTCTTACTGACACATTGAAGCATGACATATAAGCATAACAATGAGATGTCTATATTATAGTAAGAGTCAAAGATAAAAAATAATAATTAAAAAAAGAACACCAGGAACAGTGGAGATGAAGTAATTTAGATAATTAAGAATCAGAGACATGCTATGTTACTCGGACTCTTCATTTTACCTTCGAGTGCTAGTGTCGGACACTCGACACTCGGACATGGACACTCAGACACTTATTTTAGGCCAAAAGCATGTATATTTTTGAAAATGTTGCCGAGTCTGATACTTAGACATGTATCCATGTCAGACACTTCTAGCTGAGTCCGAGCAACATAGGAGACATGACCCACAGATACAATTTACTTGAGGAAGATTATTATGGTATTGGCTAAACAAAGAACCACATATATCCTACATCAAAATTGAATTGGTTCATTTGTACAACATAGTTGGCTATTAGAAAAACAGACCATTATTATGTCCTGGCATGGAAATAAAGACGTATATTAAGCACATTCCTGATTTAAGAATTAAGTTTATACACGGTCGAAGGAGTTCAATATCCAATTGCTCTAAAAAAGGGGTTAAAATCTTGAAATAATTATTTCACATACATCAGTTGTGTGTTTGACAACATATTTGTTTTGTAAAAATAGGTTTTTTACAGCTTATTTGTTCTGAAATTTTTGCAGATTGATAATTCGTAAACACTTATTTCAGACATTATTTGATACATAGGTATGCACCAACTTCATATACATATCTCTAGCACTGTAGCCTAGTGGTTACTGCTGAGGTGTCTAAGGTTTTAAAACTGTACAAGTCACCATTAAAAATAGTTATTCTAAGCTGCAAACATGATGTATATCAGAGTCCTGATTTTTAAACCAAAGAGCTCTTAAAATAGGTCTGGTATTGTTCCTGCATGGACGGTGACGCCTGTCGGTGTCTCATATAGTCATATGCACAAAGTAAAATCACAGTACAAGAATATGACACAACTAATATATATTATTCAATATTACAACGACAACATAAATTTTAACTTCAGCCTACAACAAAAATTACACAATCAAATTCTTGTCGAGGGAAGCAAACATTGAAAAGACAGCACAAATGTATGATGCAACAAACATATTCACCTAATTCCAATGGGATGCAGATACAAACATGGAAGAATGTTCAATATCAAATACTACAAAAAAACAAAGACTTACTCAAGTAAACCAAAAATGTCATATTTATGGGAAACCTATCAAATTAATAATACAAAGTACAATTTATAGTTCTCATTTAACAATCTTGTACAGGCATCCTACCATTTGGATGGACTATCACAGTTAAACTTCAAAACACCAGAATATGGACAAGCAAAAGAAGAATTGAAAAGACAGAAGAGAAGCAGAAAAACTTATGTCTGTAATAACAAACTTTCGGATTAATGAAGTCAGTACTTTTGACATTCATCTTTCTGAACAAGTTCAAATAAGAAACTTTTTACTTATAATTTGACATGGGAATCAACGAATGAGGCAGATTCCAGCAACATTATAGTGACTTGACCATAAAATTAGTCATAAAATGAATATATCAAGTGTGGGAAATTTAACAACAAATTTTGTGATCAAATTACAGTACCAAAAAACAACGATAAAAAACATGATATCCTTTTTAATAGCAAATTTAGGGGGTGTTTAGTTCATGGTTAATGAGCCTGTTATCGGGAATCGGAAAATTAAACCCATGTGATAGTGTTTGGATAAACAATTTATTTGTGTGGAACCGGACCCCAATTCCTTCTAGGTGGGTAAATTAAACCTATCATACCCCTCAGGATTACATTTCGTTCCCAGTAACCCCCATTCCCATTCACGATTCTCATTCTCATCATGTATCAAAACGCTCCCTCGTAGTTTATGGAGCAGTATCTAATAAATCTCGGAGGAGTGAGCTAGAATCGAACAACAAAGGATGTCAATCAAATTAAATTGTTATGCAGTATAACTGATCAGATAAATTAGTTTCGATTTTCACTAAACAAGGTAAACAAAAGGCAACACATAAATTTCAATATTCTTAACAAACAACTACAGAGATTAAAAAACATTACAAAATTTCATTTAAAAAATTGAGAGAAAAGAGCAAAGAATATATGTTCTGTAATAAAGTGAGACCTGAAGACGACGACGGGAGTAGAAGAAACGATGTCTTTAGCTTTAGCGAGAGCCATGCTTGTCTCTTCTTTGCTGCTGCTACTGTTTGAACTAAACATTGACCCCATCTTTTATGTGTATGTATATATTGTGTTCTGTAATAGAGAGAGGAGAAAGAGGAGACTTGTGGTGTAATAATAAATAATGGACAGGTGGAATATGCTCTGTTTAAGCATATTTGTAAATTTTATTCTCCATTTAGAGCCAGCTGGGATTGGGGTTAACTTTAAAAATATTAATATGATTTATTTAAAATAATATTTGGATTAGTATTTATTTGGGTACATTTATTAATTATATATCATGGGAAAATTATCAAACTTACCATATTTTTAAAACAAGTTTGATTTTCTCATCTTCCGAAAATAGTTGCAAATATATTCAATTTTTTTTATTTTTCAAAAAAATAATTGAAGTTATTTTTTTGAGTGCATTTCACGTTCCATTTGATTTAATCAGTACAACTTCTTAAATAACCTATTATAAATTATGCTACTAAAACTAATTTTAAATAATAATTTTTAAAATTATATTTGTGATTGATTTAAATTGTAAGTATGGTCGTAAAAGTGGGAGAATATATTTTTGTAATTCTTTTTCAAAAGTAATCTTTATAAAAAGTTTTAAAAACCTATATTTTCACAAAAACACTTTAAGAAATTGAAGATATTTTTGTATAGACCTCTATTCTAATGCTAAGCATTAGAATGTTTTTTATTTTTTATTCTTGGTAAATACCTTTTTTTGAAATTTAATATTAGCTCAAAATTTTACGCCACTCTTCCGACTTGATTAGAGAGAGGGCTGTAAATGAGTCGAGCCAAATTTTTAAGTATTTATATTTCAGTTAGCTAAATATTTGTCGAACTTAACTCATTAAGAAAAAAATTACATGTGCTTGAGAATATATATTTCACGAACAACTCATGGATATTATTCACGAACTCGTTCTCACGATCCACAAATAAATAAATTCAAGTGTTTGGTATTTGATTTTAATTAAAATGTATTATTTTTATTTAAATAATAATGTGTACATGTTTAGCAAAAAATAATAATAATTTGTACACACAATAATTGAATACATGAACATAAAATAATTGAAGTAATAATATATTTACTATTTAGCATTGTATTACAATTTAAATCCTATAAATATAAAAAAATGATAAATTAAAAAGAAAACTAATAAATGAATTAAATATAGTTGAATATATATACAATTATTCAGTAATTATTGTGTCATATGTGCTTGTTCATAAAATATATGTACGAGTATTTATAACTAGTAGTTCATATATTTATTCACGAGTGATATTAACAAGTTTGTTTGAAAATATTATTAGCGAACATGTTTACAAACTTTATTAATCAAACTTGTTCGCGAACTTTCAAACCGAACTATCTTGTGTTCAAGTTTAACTCATTTATAAATCAAATTTTAAATGTGTGTTCATGTTCACTCATTTATAAATCGAGCCGAACTTCCGAATACAAAACTGTTCGATGTACTTGTAACAGTCCTAACCGGGGATCGTCTCCCCCTGCGGCCTTTTAGCGTTAGGGCCCAACTATTCCCTGAATAAAGTCAATCTTGACAAGGTGAAGTTTTGTATTAAGGCCCGGAGAATAAATGGCCCAAATAGTTTTGGATGTATTACCGCTATATGTTCCAAGTACCCAACTGATAAACTCAAACTACACAGCTTATCTGGAAAATTCTCTACTTTATTTTATATGTCTACAATCATCGTAAATATCACGGTTTATTTTACGTTAACAAATCATGGGCTCCGGGTATAAAAATTGTGATTAAGCTTTATCAAGATTTGATTTGAAAATATAATCCAATAACTCACTTGACATCACAATAACTCCATTAAAGTGCTAACAAGGATATTATGACATAATATATACAGTGTTGACACTTTTTTAACAAGATAAGGGTGCTCTAATAGTTTGAATAAAATGTCTATGGCTAATGGCTATGAACTAAGCTTATGAGTACATATTGTTTGAAAGTTTTTTGGAGATGGAAACGGAAAAGGAAAAAAGAAGTGATAATGTGTTTGAGGCCAACCTTGGTTTTTACTCAAAGCCGCCCCAACAAGGCAACATTTATCACTTTATGAGTATAACGTTTCCCAATCTGGCTTTGCTATTTCAAGTATTCATGGCTTGAGGACCCATCATCAGTGGCTTGCTCACCTCTATTTTTCCAACTCTTCAAGCCAATTTGACTTGTGTCTTGTTCTCATTCTGTAAATAATTTAGAAACCAACTAGAGATTTGAATAACTTGGTTTTAGTACCAAGGCATGTTTAACACAAGGCATTGAGGTCCAGCCGTCCAGACACAAATGGACGACTAGAAGCCTGTTCAAAGTAAAGCTTAATAGCTTATACTTTCACAAGTAAAATCTTGTTTGATCAAAATGAACCACAGACTTACTAGGCTCAATACATGTGGTTTTTATGTAACAATGATTATGTTTACTAAATGTACCAGGTTAGCAGCATTTAACGTATAACAACTGTACCAGAGCATTTAGAGTACAGTTCAAGGAATAACAATTTTCTGAAAATCTAGGGAACTAAATCATGCACTCACCCGGGGGAGGATCTCACGGGGAACACGTGTCCTCCCTAAATAACTTTTTTTTTTTTTTTTACGTTTTTTCACCATTAAAACGTCTGAAAAAATATAAAAGTGCCCCCACAAAAATCAGAAAAGAGGTTGCCTCCCAGAATTTACTCAGTGCCCTCCAAAGGGAAATCTTCTAGATCTGCCCATGCAGTCACCTAAACCAGTATACATTAGCTGGGGTTGGTGAATATCAGGTATAAGCAGCTTGTTGGGTCATAGGCCCACTTAGAGACTTAAGCCCAAAAGCCCACTTAGATGGGACTATAAATACACTTGTTAGATATATTTGATATGTCATGTCTAATATGATTTGTGTTTAGATCTTATCAAACAGGAACAAATCAGGATTTATTCAAGCAACCAATACTTACTGAAGTCAGGACTTATGATATC
>PHNY01293115.1:718-11130 GCA_003724115.2 Anethum foeniculum | reverse complement strand
AAATCTAATAATATATACATAAGTTTTTCATATTTAAATGAGTTATTGGAGTAACTAATCTTATACCATATAAAGAATGATTTATTTATAGCATATGTGATTTATATCTAAATCGAAATGTTTATTATCAAAATAATTGTTATCATTATGTTTAATTAAAAAATATACTGTCTCAAAATAGAAAAACTTTGAATTTGAAATCTTTATATAAATACGTACTTATGCTATGCTCTTTTTTATGAATTAAATCATTAAAATAATGCTATAGAAACTAGAAAATTTTCCCTTGAGAAATTTTAAAATGAGAACTTTTAATTGTATGTGGTTGACCTGAGTCTTCCTCAATTATTATTTTTAAAATAAATAATAGCACAAATGACTTTTTAAATTTTTTTATAGCACAAATGACATTTGAGAAGTTTTATGAGAATATTATTTGATTACCCTAATGTTTTTCTTTTCTCAATCATAAACTTTTTGGGGTTATTAAAATAACCAGCATCAAGAAATTATGAGGTTGCAAGCTCATGTTATCCCAGAAGATTGTTTATACTCCTCAGTTTAGCAACATGGAAATGAGAAACTTAAATTCTTAATAACACAAACATATTTTTATTATATTTCATTTTTGAAGTAGATTCATAATTTTATTTCTAGTACAGACCTTTTTGATTGTTTTTCATTATAACATCAAGATGTTACCAAATTGTCATCTTTCCAAAACCTGTAATACAAAAATCTAATCTCTCTCTCATATCTCCATTGTAGGTTACTCTTTAGTATTTCTTTTAAAATTTGTTAGTGTATTAATGTTGAAAAGGTACCGCATCATTGGAATTCTCTTTTGGAACCCAAATTGAGTTTCCCTAGGGTGATTATCTATTATGTGCATGGCCAAAACAAATTAACTCATAAAGAGTGGTTGGCAAGAACTAGAAAAAGAGTAAGCAGTGAAGCAACAACAACAATGATAGCGGTGACCATGGCAGCGGATCCTGTGGTGGAAGAGGAGGTCGCACCAACATCATATCATATCAAGATAGAGATTTTAATGGTGGATGAAGGGGAACTTGTGACAAAAGCAAAAGGATGATCTTGGGCTTTTATCAAGAAGAAAATTTTCTTTTCTTCTATTTTACTTCATCCTATGAGGGTCGACGTTCAACTTATGTGTGATGAGTTGGGGATCAATCTCTAACATATTAGTCATATCCCAAGTGAACACATTGTAATTTTCTTACAAGAAAGTAATCAATCTATCCTTAAGTAGTTCTTGAAGCGAAACTCCAATGTTAGTGCCCTTATCTGGTTCTCTGGGTGACAAGGGGTTGGGATCAGATCTTCTACTAGCTTTGCCGTTCATCATTCCCCAGAACGTCTATGTCTTCTACCGGCAGGGCCTGCCCCTCAATTCCATCAATCTTTGGAGAACATCTATGTTCTCCAACTCCATTCCTTGTGGTGATTTGATTTTGAGGTAATAGACTGAGGCAACTGTCTTCAGCAGGTCCGTCTTTCAAGGATTGCATTGTATGTTAAAGTGGCTTTAATTAACAATAAGTTAGACATTTATATGGCCTCTTGGGACTCTTCTCCTATAGTGATGGGCAGTTGAATCGTCCCTTCCATCTTGGACTAGACTCTATTGAACCGATAAATGGGCATGTCAAAAGGTGTGAGTTAGAAATCAGCATATCCCACCTTCAACAACGCATCATGGAACAAGATATCCACATATGTCCGCTTGTCTACAAAGACTCTTTTATATTAAGAATATCCTATCATAGGCGCGACTACCAACGAGTGGTCATGGGGGGCTTTGACCCTTCCAAATTAGAATCATTAAGAATTGTTATGCTTAGATTTGGAATTTCATTAATAACACACTTGCTTTTACCACCATTGGTATGTTTTATTGATTTAATTACCCAAAATTATTTTAAATAACTTGGTTCTTACGGCAGTTCAATTATTGTGTTCGGAGTGGTGCTTGAATTTGTTGGAATGTCTTCTTTTTATTTACCGCCTTAGTTACTATTTCTTTAATTTACGAGAAAAACCTAAATCTAATTAAGTTATTTTAATCCTAAAGTCATTCTTAATAATAAAAATTCAATGTTAACTTATTCAATAAAAATACTGTGTTATCAATCAAATTTCTAATCATTTTATGAAGAATTCCCAATTTTTTTTAATTTTAAAATTATTTTACTGAACCATTCGTAATCATCTTCTATTAAGAGTCCACTAGTTCAATATTATCTTCAAAATATAACTTGCAATTGTCACAATAGCATTATTGATAGTGTTTTTGTCAATATGGGCCATGGGCCATGTAGTCATGTAAAGGAAAATGACCCATTTATTTTAAACTAATTTTAGTGCATGTGGGTGTAAAATAAATTTTATATATGAGCATGCAAGACTAGTTGAACTTATCTAACTTATCTATAGCCAAGCCCATTTGTTTAACCCTTATGTATATGTATAGCCCAGCCCATCGGTAATTTATTTGTATCTAGTTGGGGAAAATAAAAATGCACTTCTAAACCCTAATTTTAAGCGGCCGTCTTCAATATCGTCATCATCTTCGGTAATCCTTAACCTCTCAGGTAATCATTCGTACCCCTTTTATAATTATTCATACCCCTTTTATAATTTATCATCTTGTATGTATATATGTATATGTGTTTATAAATGTAAATGTATATCTTGTAGTGTATAGGTGTTTATATATAGTAATGATTTACAGTATCATCTTTATTTTAGTTACAAACTTTTAGCTAATGTTCCACCTTTAATAAATTTGTTTTTGTAGTTCCGAATATAAGTTGTTTTGGTAGATGGGGATATACGATCTTTTAATATAACTAGTTGAATTGATTTTGACATGTGTTTTGTTTTTCTATATATGTACATGTTATCATGAAACAATGGACCCTATCAATGTGACATACTTATTTATTTACTTTAGTTCTGAAACTTATTTTAGTTCTTCAGAATTTTTTTAATGTTTGAATTATAGTAATTATAGTTGAATTTTAGATCAAATAACATTTACATGAAGACTGGCATCATTTAAAATAAAATTAAAATGTCATGAAACCCTAGCTAATTGTAATAGACAATCCAAAATTGGTGATACAATGAAAAAATTGTGTCATTACAATCATACCTATATAGTTATAGAAAAGAATATATTTATATTAACAATGAAACAATGGACCCTATCAATGTGACATACTTGTTTATTTACTTTAATTGTGAAACTTATTTTAGTTCTTCAGAATTTTTTTAATGTTTGAATTATAGTAATTATAGATTGTTACATTTTGAGCAACTGTGGGATATCATATAAACTCAATAAACTATTAAGAGAATGCTCCAAGTGAGATTATCTAACATTATGCAAAATTCGGTAAACAAAACTATTCAAATATTAAGTGTAAGTATAGATAACATTTTCTTATACATGTACTACCCCTATAAATTTTAGATAGGATATACGTGATGTAATGTTGAAATTATAATTTTAATGATGGTTTAGTGATTGTCCAGATGAATACATATAGAATTATTAGCTAAATTTATTGTTTAACACGAAACAATGCAATTGTTCGCTTACAATGATTTCAACTGCTAACAAGGTGAGTAAACAAGGTAATATACGCTTTAGTTTAGCCGGCTCACTTCTTTCTTGTCAAACTTCTAACTAGGTACTAACAACACTCTAACAAGTGATACTCAGAGAGACTTTCGAAGAAGTGTGGAGCCTCAGGCCTTTAACAACTTTAGTAATGTAGCCCACATGTGTTTATGTTTTTGCAGTGAAGAATACAACACAATTATTTTTATTTTTATGCTTGATTCTAGACTTTATTAACCAATAAAACCTGGTTAAAATTCAGCCTAGTGCTACATTGCTTTACACAACTTGTTGCGCTACAATATAATTTTGTTCCACTAGCCCATGCACTTGGTAGTCTACTTCTATAATACATCGAAAAGTGTCTAAGTGTTCTCATGTATTTGGTAGATGCGCTTCCGTTGCTTGGGAGGCATGGAGGAACCTGTTGTGCCTTCCTTAACCGTCTCTAAGGACTTTAAAATTTTCAACTTCTTGTTCCGCGTGTTGTTCCAAGGCATGAGGCACAACATGCTTCTTAACGTAGCCATCTTTTGCTTTTTCATTCAAGTTGCTCCAAGTGCAAACCAAGTGTGGTGGAAAAATAGCTTTATGAGTTAGACAATTTTGCACCTTCCCTTTTCAAGTTGTTCCATGTTTGAGGAACAACAAAAATTTGTACTTAGACAAATTTCGTGTTTTAGATAATTTTGAGCAATACTTGAATCCTTAGATCATGGTTGAACCTGTGCTTCTTTAGTTATTTTTTTGATGAATATGATGATCCTTATCTATTATCCTGACACTTATTGCAATGGTCAAGTTCAGAAGGGATACATATACTGCTTGGAATTTAAAACCATGATATCCACTTACACTAATACTCTATTATTCAATACATCCAAACTTCATAAAGTCTTTTTTATTTATTTGTCACTGAGGTATGAACATATTAATTAAATTCTTTGCGTGACTCTTTTGTAGACTTTAAGCTTAAAATCCATCTAAATCAGCTTGTCCTATTATGTCTATACACATACATAACATATGTTTGCACAAATAAGAGATAGCTTGAATTGAGTGACTAAGAGATATTACAAAGAGTAGTTCTATAGAGATATATGGTTTAGGTTAGTTAGGCAGATGGTTTAATGTTATGCAGATTTCGATACTAATATAGAAGTTGAGATTGCATCCAAATTGCAGATGAGTTGAAAAATAATAACTCAGTAGAAAAATAATAACATTCTCCCATAAAAAACAAACATATATATAATGGTTTGCTATATTTTTCCAACTACTAATAAGTTGTTTTATTTGGTTGGTGCATAATCATGATAAATTAGGTGATTAACCTTTAAATTAAATGTGATCTTCATGTTCTAGATTAGTAGCCTCTTTTCCTACCCTTGTTCCTGAACATCCAAAATTGTTAAGTATGTCCCGTTGTCCACATTCGTTGATCCAAATAGTACTCTTACTATATTGATAAAGTATAGTTTCTTTTAAATAGTATAAGTAAATAGTATAGGCATGTGTAATTTTCTTTTTCCTTTTCTAATAATAAGGAATAATATCTGAGGAAACAACTCTTCATGGGAGACTTGTTACACATAGATATATACATGTTTGTCAAAATAAAGTATGTCTTTCTAAAGCATATGTTTCCTTCATCTATATGGTTTGCTATGAAATTTGTGGTTCTCTGTATCTAGTTCTGCAATTTTCAAAAGATTAAACATACTAGATATGGTATATGGCTAAACATATATTTTCCAGTCCATTATGATTTTATTAATTAGTTGGTATTTTCTGAATTGATATTTATTGCTACTTAAAAGCAACATGAATACGCTCTCGTACGAAGAAGAGGGAGATAACAGAAGGATGCATTTTCGGGTTCTAACAGGGCAATATAAGTTATTATGTTTATGTTATTTTCATTTCTTTAATTGGTTTGTATTATTTTTATTTCTTTAATTTGTTCGTCATTAATTGTTAGTGTAATTTGTTTGGTCAATTTCTTCTATTTAATTTGTAGGTCAACTGGGGTGGTTGCTCAACTTTTTCGAGTTTTTGCGAAGATCTTGCAGAACTCCTTTGAGCCACAACTGCTAAGGCCAATCCATGCAAGGTGAGTTTAAATTTTATACTGAAAAGTTAAAGTACAAAAATGATGCATTCCACGGCGTTTTTATACTAAGCATTTTGTAAATCAAGTGCTATCAAGGGGCACTAGCTCTACCAGCATTTTGTAAATCAAGTGCCATATAGGGGCACAAATTTAGGACAATACTGTTTACCTGAGATGCAACCTCTATCTATTACCATCTAAAGATCTACACCGTGGAGGAATTAGTAATTTTGAATAGTTAATATTTCAAACTAATATTAGGTCTCTATTTCTTTGTGCTCTATGCACCTTTTTTTAGTATCTATTTCTTAGTGCTCTCTAAACCTTCCAATAATAGGATATCTTTGCTTATGATTTGTCTTTCACATTTACAAATGTAATTTACTATGTATTTATTTTTAATGCAACAATTTTAAATTTCTGAATTTCATCAACAACAAATATGAAAATCTCATGACCATGATAAACAAATACGAATATATGCACCCAGGTATCATGATGGGGATTTAGAAAAGAGAGAACATGGTCATTAGGTATTGAGATAGAGTTTTGCTTAGTTGTTAAAAACTCATCTTCTAAACTTATTATATTTCACCTTAAATCTTCATTAAAAAATTGTGACATGTTAATTTGGTAATGATATCATGCATTGGAACAACAGCATTTATCATAGTATACCATAATAACAAAGTTAACTGAAGGTGAACCATCTTCAAGTAAATAGTAAATGAAAATAAGTTATTCTTTTGTTTAACAAGAAAAATAATCTTATTTTATAAGGATACTAAATAAAACAAAAATATCTTTGTAATCATTAGGTAACTGGGTGATTTCATAGGCTCATCATATTAGTAAATATAAAGGATTATTGTACGAATTTTATTGATACTCCTCAGTTTAGCAGCATGGAAATGAACAACTTAAATTCTTAATCACACAAACATATTTTTATTATATTTCACTTTTGAATTAGATACATAATTTTATTTCTGAGTACACATCATTTCAATTATTTTTCATTATAATATCATTTGAGATGTTACCAGATTGCCATCTCTCCAAAAACTTTAAGCAATAATGGAATCTCTCTCTAATAACTCGATTGTACGTTACTATTTAATATTACTTTTAAAATTTGTTAGTTCATTAATATTGAAAAGATACCACATCAGGGGCATTCCATTGCTCTTTTGCAACCGATATTGAGTTTGCCTACTGTGTTTATCTCTTCTCTTTGTTCTTTTAGTCTTATTTAAGTGCCGAGACATTCCTTATTATAAATCCACACTTTGTATGACCTTAAACTTATTACCACTCAAGTAACTGCTAATCCCAATCATTTCACTAGTTTGAGATGAATATTTTCCTACATGAAATTGTTAAGTCATTATGTGCTTGATGAGTTTGTTATTTTTTAGGTATTGTATATTTATATATGTAACATTTCTGGCTGAGTTTTCTGTGTTCGCTAGAACTTGTCAATGTACCAGCCAGGTTCCTCAAACTATGGCACAACAGCTACTAATGACTTGTTTGTGTTAATGGTGAACTTGATATTTAATTATTATTTTTTCCCATCTTATCAATTTATTATTAATTCATTGTTTGCTTATGTTGGGTTTTAGATGGGAAAGGGTTGTTAGCCTTACAGAATATACAGCTTTCGATTGTGTGGATTTCATGGATTACTCTAGAGTGTTAAAATTTCCTCTTATAAGTTGGGTATTTATTTTAATTTATATTTTTTTAGGCAATGAGCAAGGTTTTATATGCTTGAGTGGGTAATTATATATGTTATACTATGATCCTAATTTTATGAGAGTATGCCTTTGACATCGACATGTCTAAGAAGATTCATAGTTACGATATCGGGGAAGAGAGAACTATTTATGAGGTATGTGTCGAATATTACTTCAGGTTTTGTTCACGAAATTAGCTGCTTGCTACTATAGGTCATAGGATAAAAAAGGAAACATGGGGTATGTAATTGCAAAGAATCATCTTGAGCATTTTAGATTCAATGCAACCATCGATGCATCAAAATGGACAAATCAATTTGAAAGTAATGTAGCAGACAGGATGCTCCTTCATGACTGGTGAAGACTTGCCACCCACTAATTTAGGAACATACTACTTTTGTAAGGTCTGAGAAGTTAATTGTACAATTTTGCATTACTCAACATTTGTGTTTTTACTAAGAGTATATGTTTTTCATAGTAGTTTGAATTAGATGTCTTGCACAGCTTAATTTTTCTCACTTTTCTAATTCATTAATAAATTTTCTTTTCCTCGACAACCAATATTCGTCTCTCGCCTACGTCTCCTTTTCGCTATGTGTCTCTTTCACACTCTCCCTCTCCCTCCCTCCTTGTCTCTAACCTATAACATTTTAGGCTATTAGCTTTTGAAGTTGAATATACAATTAACCAAAAAAATTTCTAAATAATTGTAAATTTTAGTGGGAATATTTGGCCTCTCTTTCAAATTTGATATTACTCTCCTTTTAATATTAGTATCCTTACATTTATTGAATGTATTGAGTTAAGATTGTACCTTCCAATCAAATCCTATTTCGTATCGAAGATAATTATATTCAAATTTCTTGTGATTACCATATATTGAATTCTTGAAAAAATCATCTCTATCACCAAATAGGACTAACTGGAAGGTACAATCTTAACTTATTTACATTCCAATGAAGTAAGGATACTAAAATTAAAAGTTGAATATTTGCAAATTTAAATTAGAGGCCACATGTCCCTACTAAAATCTATAATTATTTAGAAAATTTCAAGGTTAACTGTGCATTCAACTTAAAAAACTGATAGCCTAAATTGTCTAGAATGAGTGAGAGAGAGGGACAAAGAGAAAAAGGGAAAGAGGGACAAAGCGAGGAAGAGACTAAGCGAGGGCGAGTGAGAGAGAAGGAGTGGGGGGACGGGAGGAGAAAAAGAAATTGGTTGTCGAGGAAAAGAATATATCTTAATTAATAAAAAAATGAGAAAACGTTAACTATTCAAGATATATCTAACTCAAATAATTATTAAAAAAAATAAAACCCTTGATTTTAAAAACATGAGTCTTATAAAATTAACTCCTCACAACCTACTAAAGTAATATGTACCTAAATTCGTTGGTGGCAAATCATCACCTCTCACGAAGGATGGGAGCCACCTACATCACTGGGCTTTGTCTATTTTTGCATATGCATATATGGTTGCACCAAATCAAAAAGTTTCAAGTTAATCCTTTATAACTACATGCCTAATGCGTCCTTTCCTATCCTTACAACCCACAAAATCATGAGGGAATTCTGTTAACTTAAGTAATATTCGACACTCACTTCAGAAATAGTTTTGTCTTCCTAGGCATCGGAATTATGAATCTTGGGAGACATACTAATGACATAGGGTATATTCTCATAAAATTAATCCAAGTATAATATATATAATATTCCACTCAAGCACATACAACCAAATCTCAACACTAAAGAGTAATCCATGAAATTCACACAATCGACAAGCTCTACATCCTGTGATACTAACAACCCTTTTTCTCTCTATAACCCAACATAAGCAAATAATGAGTTAATAATAAATTGACAAGATGGGAAAAAAATTACCTAACCAAACGAGTCATTTATAGATGTCGTGCACAAGTTTAATGAACGGCGGAGTACCTCAACAACTTTTACATTTGGAAGACAGAAAATCCAACGAGAAATGTGTAACATATATAGGATACCGGAAAGAAACAAAATCATCAAACACATGATGGCTTAGCAATTTCATGCATGGAAAAATTAATCTCAATTAAGTGAAATAATTGGGATTAACACTTACTTTAGTGGATATAAGTTCAAGATCATGCAAACAGTTGTGCGATGTGAGGTCGTGAAGGAAAAATGGTTCTTTGTATTTATAATAAGAAACATCTCGCACTTAAAAGACTAAAAAGTCAAATATGAGAGAGAAAGGTCATGGGAAAATTAAATTTGGGTTGTGAAAGAGCAATTGAATGCTGCTCATGTGGTATCTTTTTAAAGTAAAAGTCCCTCCGTCCGTTTAATATTGGCCATCAATTAAAAAACATGTATTTAGAAATTACTTGAAAGTTACCAAATTTAACATCTTAAATGTTGTAATACTAAAAACACAGAAGAGAGAATATTCTCAATATATATTGCTACACAACAAACAAACATAAGAAATGAAAACTCGATGCACACATAAATGAATTGAGTTAGCAAAACTAATAATTTACATTGTCACATATTACATTATTACCTAGAGCAAAACTTCTTCTCCTTCTATAACATATTCTATTGACTCCCAAACAAAAACAATTCTTTTTTTCTAATTTCAAGGTTAATTATATACATAAATGGATCAATATTACTGTATAGAGGCCACTTTCCATTATTTATTTGCCAATTCGTAATTTCAATCTTTTTTTATATAATAGAATACCAAAAAGTTCATTAGCCCAAAGGATGGTGTCATTTTACTGACTAACATATATGCTAAACTTAATGACTTATGACCCATTGACACCTGGACCATTTGTATGACATCTTACTTGCTTCATTTTACTAGCTTAATCTAATAGACCACCTACTTTTACATGTGATAAAAGACACCAACTTTTTCACCA
>PHNY01293086.1:3603-24995 GCA_003724115.2 Anethum foeniculum | reverse complement strand
TCCGCTTACAGCTTTAGGTATGCTGAACCGGCCCATTAGGCCCAATTCATTTACCTTGGGCTTAGAATCATTAATGTATCATTAACTATGTCCCAGGGTTATAAATAATCCCTATCAAATAAAGTGACCAAAATTTTAAGATGTTAAACTGGAGTTCGTTTCGAACTCAATTCGGTTCGCTAAACTTGAGTTCAATTCTATATAAAGATAAATATATTTACCATGACATTTGTATATGTAATATATATTATTGATGATGAACCATTTAGTTTCTTTATAACTAGGACAATAAGCCCAAGGTGGTAATATAGTAATATTTTAAAAAAAGTTATTTAATATAACAATACAACATTATATTTTTCGACTATATTTAATATAAAATAACGAACATAAATGACTTAAATTAAAATATTAAATAACTTTATAATTAAATAGCCTCAATAATAAAACGAACCTCTAAAACTAACTTATCCATAGCATCCTCCGTTCTTTCCGGAAAAAAGGCTACGTTCTAAAATCATAAAATCAATCAACTATAAAACTAGCTGATCCGTAACATCCTCCGTTCTTCTCATTCTTCTCAAACAAAAGGATGTGTTCTAAAATCATAAAATCAATCAAGTATTCTAAAGTCATAAAATTAATCAAATAATAACATACACTTAAAGTTTTAACAAAATAAATAGTGACAAAATTATCATAATATGCAAAATAAAGTTTGAAATACAAGTGCTAATGAAAGTAACAAACATATATTACTTAAATTTAAATATCAAATAATACCTTTATAATTTAATAGCCCCAATAATAAAACGAATCTTTAAAACTAACCGATCCACGACATCTTCCGTTCTTCCTGGACAAAAGGCTGCATTCGAAAATCATAAAATCAATCAAGCATTCTAAAATTATAAAATCAATCAAATTATAACATATACTTAAATGCTTAACAAAACAAATAGTGATAAAACTATCATAACATGCAAAATAAAGTTTGAAATACAAGCGCTAACGAAAAATTTAGCTAACAATTTTTTTCCCGAACCAAGCGCTTTACGCTTATGTATATATAAGATTATTTACTTCCTTTTTAAATTATATTTTAGGATTTTAAATTTAGGAGAGTATTAAGATAAGAAATTTGACTTGAAAAGAAAGTTTTAGCGAATAATAATCTGATAGAGAAATTTTAGGAAAATTATAACATGATAGTTTGAGTTAAGAAGAAAGTTTAATAAAATAAGGTAATTAACTTTTGACTTGAAAATAAAATTTGAAATAATGATAATATTGTAGAGAAATTTTAGAAAGATAATAAGATAATAGTTTGAGTTAAATGGAAAGTTTATTGATATAGTAGAGAAATTTTAGAATAATATAATAAGAAGGTAATTTGAGTTAAGAGGAAAGTTTAGGAAAATATAAGGTAATTAAAATTTTCTCTATTTTCTAATTTAAAAAATTTAAAAAAAATAGAAAAATAGAATGAGTGATTTAAAAGGCGCCACATAAACGCTCCCGTCTTTTCCGTTATATAAATATATTAATTTAAAATTTACATGTGGGATATATTTTATTTAAAATTCGGACTAATTTTTGTATTAAATAAAATAACCTAAAATTATTTAAATATATACTATACAACTCACTGTCTGTTTTGGATTTAATACGCTGATGAACTACAATATGTAACACAATTGGGATTATAAATGAGTCAATATACTTACGAACAATTCGTCATTTGATTCGAAAAAAGACGACTCTAATTTTGTTCATTTGATAAATGAATCGAACATAAATACAACTTCGATTATATTTCATGTACAAGTTCGTACGTTAATATAATTGTGAACATGTATATGAACTACTAGTTATAGCTAATATAGACTCGTAAACATATTTTATAAACACGCGCTTATGACACTATAATTAGTGAACAATTGTGTGTATATTCATTTACAAATTACTTTACCTATTTATCTAATCTATTTTTTATTATTTTATTAAATTTATAAATATATTTATATTTCTAGGATTTAAATTATAATGCATGCTAAGTAGTAAATACGTAACTATTTTATTTTGCAATTAGTGTGTCTCTCTCTCTCTCTATATATATATATGATAAAATAGAAACTAAAGTTAAAATAAAAACTAAAAATCACTTTCTATTTTTAAAATTTATATTATGTCCTGTAGTCCATACAACTACTTCTTAATTTTACACGTTAGCCCCTATCACGTCATCATAGACCCCGCCATCACATCGGTAGGGCCCTCCACGTCAGCACTCAACTTTTATTTTAATAAAAATTTTAAAAATTTAAAAATAAAAAATAATAATATTAATATATTGGGATTTCAGTTTCTATCTAAGCTAATTTTTATTAGAGTAAGAGCATATAAAGAAAACCTATATTATGGTGAAAATATAATGTCTAATCTTCACTATACAAATTTAAACTTACTTTCAATGTGTACCATTCATTTTAAATCTCATCATCTTCATCTCCAACCATCACCTCCTCCTTCATGTTCTTTTTAAACTAACCCCCATCGTCATCACCTCCCGCCATCACAATTTTCGGCCACCACCACCTCCGATAAAAATCAAAAAATCACCGTTAAACATAAAATCACCACCACTGCAAGAAAAAATTACCACCAGAAGATAAAAAATCATCATTAGAAAACGAAAAATTAGCGTTTACAATTAAAAAATCACCACACCTAGTTACTATTTTTGCCTACTAAATCCGGCCACTAGCTTCGTTTATCAACTTTACCCACCAACATATAACGATAAATCACGAAATTTTAATTTAAATCAGCACAAATGAATTACAAAAATCACCAATTCAACAAGTTACTAACATCACCAAAATCTCGGCAATTTCCGCAAAAAAAAAAAAAAAATCCTCTGGGGTTAAAGTCATGGTGAGGGTTGGTTGGTCACAAAAAAAGGAGCCCTGTAAATATTAAAGAATACATTACTACACGACACTATAGTATCTATGAGAAACTCGTGGGGTTGAGTGTCATTCTCTTCGAGTATAAGGATACTCAGGTGATAATCAAAATAAGTAGTCAATTTTGACACATTCATGACATCTCCTTTAAATAGAAAAATGTTAAATAGTTAATTAAATGTATGTATTGATCGTATTTACCATACCATATCTAATTTTTATATTATTTATTTGAGCTGCGCTTTACATGAATGCCAACTATTAAATTTGAAGGCTGTTAAATATGATAAATAAAAAATTAAATATAAATTATTATTTATGATGTGTTAAAATTTGACACTCTTAAAAGGGTACTTCTATCCGAGATATACTCACAAACATTTTAGTCTCAAACAGACATTAAGAAAAAAATTAATTTAGTAAGAAAATAGAAAAAAATGATGAGATTAATTAATATTTAATGTATAAAATAAGTATTGTAGAAGAAAAATAATTTTTATATTATAAAATTTTACTATTTTCAGAATATATAAAATCAAAAGAGAAATTGTATGCAAATGAATGCGACAATATATTTTACTTAAATATATTACACCACCGTAGGGCTGTGTGCGTGAAAAGTCTTGTTTGTCGTCCCATTTCTGGTCCTTAAATAAACCAAAAAACTCAAAGCATCACTAATCAGGGCTCTGTGCGTGAAAAGTCTTGTTTGTCGTCCCATTTCTGGTCCTTAAATAAACCAAAAAACTCAAAGCATCACTAATCAGGGCTGTGTGCGTGAAAAGTCTTGTTTGTCGTCCCATTTCTGGTCCTTAAAAAAACCAAAAAACTCAAAGCATCACTAATCACTTTTTATGTAATAAAAAACACACACCAACACACACAGTGAATCATCCAAAATGGAGAACATACAACACACAACAATCCAAGCCAACAACATAAACATACACATAGCCGAAATAGGCGAAGGCCAACCAATTCTGTTCCTCCACGGCTTCCCTGAACTTTGGTACTCCTGGCGCCACCAATTACTCTCCCTTTCTTCCCTCGGTTTTCGTGCCATCGCTCCTGACCTCCGTGGCTACGGTGATTCCGACGCCCCACCTTCCCCCACCAGCTACACTGTTCACCATGTAGTCGGTGACTTAGTTGCTCTGTTGGACTTTTTGAAGATTGATAAGGTGTTTTTAGTGGGCCATGATTGGGGTTCTTTTATTGGTTGGTGGTTTTGTAGACTGAGGCCTGATAGGATTAAGGCTTATGTTAGCTTGAGTGTGGTGTTCTCCCCGAGAAATCCGACTAGGAAGCCTCTGCAGTCGTTGCGTGCTGCTTTTGGTGATGATTATTACATGTGCAGGTTTCAGGTGATTCAAATTTTTTTTTTTTTTTCGGAACTTTCGATTTTGATGACTCTGGTTTTATCTGTACACTCTTGCTTGCTATTTAATTGGATGATTGGAGTTTGTTAGGATAGTTTCGTTAAGTCAGCAATATTGATGTTTTATGTGCTGGAGTGTGTAATTAGTATTATTTGATTTGTATGTGTTTTTTGTTGTTTACGTACATGAATTTAAGTATTCAACATACAACACTAGTCATGAATCCTTTCAATTTCCTCTATCAATCCAAAATTCCTACTCTCGATTCGGATTCCCTTTTCCTTAGCAGTGGAGCATACCTGCGCACTAGTGTTCTCCTCTTTATTACTAATCTCACCTCTCTTCTCCACACCATACACACACCAATACCTGCACAACCTCTCAGTTCTCTGTCTCAGCTCTTAATGTTACCAGCATCCACAATCATATACCTCTCATTCTAGAAGTTGAGAAGCTGCATTATATCTCATGCTTGTAAAATCCGGCAAACTCATTTTTATTTTTATTTGAAAAAAAATGATTTATAAGTATAGTTATGATTAAAAAAAACTATTTTCTTAATCAATACAGTCACAAAATATTATAACCATTTTTAATTTTTTTTTGAGAAAAATTTATCGTTCATGCATATCCAACAAATGTAACTTATTTAGAATATAGCTTAAGGTGGATTCTTTTATTATTATGAAGAAGATACTGTTTTAGGATATGTTTTATTACCAAAGTATCATCTTTCTCAAAACAAGAGATACACGCAAAATTTCTAACCATGGAGAAAATACAAGTAACAGAATAAACATAGACATAGCTGGAATCAGTCAAGGCCAACACATCCTCTTCCTCCAAGGCTTTCCAATACTCTGGTACTCATGGCATCACCAACTACTTTTTTTCTTCCCTTGGTTATCTTGCCATCGCTCCTGACCTCCGTGACTATGTTGAAACCTTGCCTTCTTCTTCCACCTAAACCATCCACCACATATTCGGTGACCTTTTTGGTTGTTGCTCTGTTGGATTATTTGAATGTTGACGGTGTTTTTGGTTGGTCATAGCATTTTTGTAGGATCCTACCCAATTAGAATCAAGACTTTGGTTTTTTTGAGTTGTGTGTTTTAGCGTAGGAATCCTAAGAAAAAGCTTTTGCAAGTCTATACTCTGCTTTCGTTGATAATTTTAACATGTGCAAATTTCGGGTGATTTATATAAATGTTTTATTTATTCTTTAAATTTCTCTTCTCTAAACATCTTTCAATCTAATTTGCTTACTCATTTTGATTCAATTGAGCGTTCAACATTCTATGTGTATTATTTGTTAAGCATTTCGCAAGTCAGCAGTGTTAAAGTTGAAGTTATTATGTGATAGAATATTAAGTAGATATGCTCCATATTTTACTATTTAAGCTCCATTTTAACATGTAAAATATTTAATCACCTATAATAACCATAGATATGTGATAGAGTTGAAGGGTTATGGACAATCATGTAATATAAATATACATATCTAAATGGAGCTTTAATAGTAATATTTGGAGCTTATTTATCATTTTCCAATACTTTTTGGTGTTAACAATTTGTTCATTTTATATATAAAATTTAATAGAACAAAAGTATTCGATTATCTTAATCCTAACCTTTTTGAAAGGTCACTATATACTACTCCATGGCTATGTTTTTGCACAGGATTATATATTTCATCCCTGTTAAAACCTGTAAATCATCCTTTGTCATTTTTATAAAACAAAAACAGAATAAAATTAAATAAAAAAAATTATATTCCAATCCCATAATTCCCTCAACCAAACATAAATGATATAATATTGAATATAAGACGTTGGTCCCCGAATTTTCCAGTTTTAATATTTTCCTCAGGTGAAGCATAAATGTGCCGGATCACATGGATCCTATAGTTCCTCTTCCTAGTAACATTGATGACCATCTTTGGTATCAATGCGATTATCCTCTGATGGATCTGCAAACGATTTATAAGTTTTGTTCTTCACTATTATCAAAACAGCCCAACTCTACTTGGAGAAATAAAGGAAAAGCAAAAATGATAACAGCCTAACTCCAACTCTTGATCCTTGGAGTTGGACCACGTAAGAGACTTCTTCTAGGAGAACAAGTGTACCAGGGCCTCACTAGGGAAGTCGTTTATCTGACACCTTACTAGAGAATTTCTGTTCTCCGTAATGCCTTGTGGAAACAACTTATTGTTCTTGTCAATCAACTTCAAGGCATTTTCCAATATTTCCGTTGAACAGTTTTACAGTTTGTTGTTGACTTGTTGGCCTCCGAAGAGAGTGATGCAACAGCTTGTTTTGTTGCCAACTTGCCGTCATCCAACCATGCAAGATCAATGTTGCTGTTAAATGAGTTCAATGAATATAATAATAATTCTCCACCTCTGAGATTCCCAAGGATCGTTTCCCGCCTCTCCTCACCATCCCAACAATAGCTGAAATCACAGCCGTGTCAAAATATTGGGATTAATAACTGGAACGCCAACCAAAATCTGGGGCAACCTCTTACCCACGGTAAAACTTACTCTTTCCACCCCACTCATTGTCGAAATAACGGTTGCAGAGGTAATGGCACATGCCACCTTGCCCGTACCTTACATCATTGCCACGCGGTAGTATTCTAGTGATGCTTTGTTTTCACACACTGGGAACAAACTTATGCTTCTGACCTTTAAGCAACAGATGTTGCATCAGTTTTTTTGAATCTCCAAACTCCATAAGAAAGATGGCATGTAGAGAGTTGATCAACTTCCCACCCTGCCAACAATGTAGGTTTATTATCTTCATATTATAATCCTCTTAGTAATATGTTGTTATTGATAATTCTCGCATTCCAGTTATTGATAAAGTTGCTGCTACTCTTTGCAAATATTTCCACCTATGCTTCCATCACCAAGGCCATTTACTTTATATGTATGTCGTCCATAAACACTTAAGACACAGAAGCAGGACCATCTAGGAACACACTAAAATGAGGTCGAAGTCATGGGTGTTTTGTTTTACTGACATGGCCATTTGGCAACGAAACTGGTGGCAACTTCTGCAATTTAAAGGTACATCATTAAAAGTAGACTTTTATGAACGGAACACAAACCTTAAGGTAGAGAAAGAGAGTTGCTGTCATTAATTGTTTATGATAAAGCATGGGTTACGACTGGAAAACGTTGGCGACCTTTATGGAATTATGCAGTTATATTGTTTTCTTGGCACTTCAGATTTTGGATATTTCTTTTATAAGATAGGCTTTAATGTAAGCTTCATCATTGTGTTTTTGTTTTTATGTTAATTTGTTATATCAAGTAGTTCTTGTTCTTGATCACTATTCTTATAGATTTCATTTTGCTGACTTTTTATGTAGGAACCTGGAGTGGCAGAACAAGACTTTGCTCGTGTTGATCCTGCAGTCATTATTAAAAAAATGCTCACACTTCGGGATCCAGCTCTACTTCGAATACATAAAGATGGATTAGTGGGAAATGAAGAAGAGTTTATACTTCCTTCTTGGTTATCTGAGGAAGATGTAAATTTTTATGCAAGCAAATTCAAGCGGACAGGCTTCACAGGTGGACTAAACTACTACCGAGCTATGGATCTGTAAGTTTTATTTGCCATTTTCTGTGATAACATGATAAAGTAAGCTTCTTGTGTATCTGATCCCATAGTACTCCGTATTTATATGACTCTATACTCTAGTTTGACGGGTAGCATCATGCATTGGATCTCGTAGTTTGACTACAAACAACTGTATTGATTCATACAGAGTGGGACTTATGTCGCGCACCTTAATTAATGACTCCTAGGCCCTAGCTTCACATTATATTGTAGCATCTTCAAAGCAGTCGTCAGTCTTGCATCACGAAACTCTTTATTACGCACAATCTTCAATACATATCTGGAATTTGTTAGAATTCCTGTTTATCGAACATAATACTAGAGGTATGCCAATTTATTTCTTGACTCTTGTCACAGAAATTGGGAGCTGACAGCACCTTGGACTGGTGTCCAAGTGAAGGTGCCCGTGAAGTTCATTGTTGGAGACCTGGATATAACCTATAATACACCAGGTGTCAAGGAATATATACATAAAGGAGGTCTCAGAAGAGATGTACCATTTCTGCAGGAATTAGTGATTATGGAAGGTGTTGCTCACTTTCTCCAAGAAGAACGGCCAGAGGAAATCAGCGCACACATCTACAATTTCATCAAGAAGTTTTGACTGTGTTCTATTATGTAGTCATCTCCAAGTCATCTCCAGTTCCAGCAAGTTTGCAAGGTAGTTACATGTTTGGTATAAGTTATGACAACACTCTTCAGAATAATTTGTGTGAAGATCTATAGCTTGTGTAATATTTAAGCAACCTACAACAGTCCAACTTGGGTTATGCTGCTGTTTTTGTAAAGCCTTCACTACATTAAACATTAAGTTGTGCTCCAGTAGAAATCATACTGATTTGATCATTTTCTAACATTAACATAAAATTTAAGATGTATCAATTTTTTAGAAATTTAACACATGTTACCAGTGAAATAACTGGTTGTAAAATTTAATTGATTAATAGGGTCCTATTTCATGCATCAATTTTCAATTTTTTTTAATGGAATTTGTAATTTTTTTAAATTGATATAAATTAGTGTAAAATTTTGATGTCCTAAGATTTAAGGTCCCGGACATAGATCTAATGGATATATTCAAGCAGTGATTCACATATAAATGCAAGAGCTGTCTCTATTTATTAATTTTACAACTAATAAAATCAAACTGCAATATAATTAGTAACATAATAAAAGTTTAATTTGGGCACTATTTTGGTGCCTTTAGATATTTCTTATTAAATAAATACACCTGATGAAGAAACAAATAAATACACCAGATGTATCCATCGCATGAGTTTACATAAACGTACCAGGTTGATGAGCTGTATTTTTGAAAACCCATCATTTTTTTTTTTTGAAAACTTTTGCCAGAACTCGTATAAAATTAAAATTTATACCATTCATGAACAAATCACACTAGAATATAGCATTTAATACTACGAAAAAAACACATACAATATATAAGCATTTTTTAAACTTCGATTAGAAGTTTTATCGGTAAAATTATTATACACGATTTATCATTAAATCAATAATGATCATGAGGCCAATCAAAATTTGATAACTAAATTTCTAATACGTGACTTTGAACATATACTAAAAGAATTGTTTAAACTTTTACAAATTCCGCACATATTAATATTAGGCAAGAGAGAGAGGGACGTAAACGAGTCGAGCTGGACATTGTCGAGCTCGAGCTCAGCAGAACTCGAGTCTTAAATTTCAAACTCGAAAATCGACTCATAAAGTTTGATACATTTGAGCTCGGCTTGAAAGTTCGAATCAATTACATCAAATATTAACAAAAATTCGAAATTTGATCGGTTCGGCTATAATTATATTTAAATAAATATATAAAAAAATATATAAATGTTAAAATTTATAATAAATAAAAATTTAAAATAATAAAAACTCAGTTAGGGTCACGAATCTCAAGAGCAGAGTAACTTGAAACTCAAGCTCAGCTCAAATAATAATTCAAATAACTCGAGTTCAGCTTGATTGTTACCAAATCGAATTCGAATATTTACGGGCCTAACTTGTTTAGTCCCAAGCAAGAGGGGGGTTACCTAGCACAATTTTATATACACATCGAAGTTATCAGTACAGATGCCCTAGTACTCATCCTTTTTCGTCCCAAGCTCATGAAACTTCTACATTTCCATCAACAATACCCATATATATACAATTAACCAACCAAAATATTTAAAATATTTACCAGTCCTCGTCTAAATGGACGAAAACACACCAGATTCTCCACCATATAACTGTAAAAATTATAACATCAATGGTAGAATTATGTTAACTTCTGTCATTGTTTGTTTTACCTTTTGCCTCATCTTCCTCATCTTCTTTCTTTATTACCGTACCCATTATTTGCGTCATGAAATTCCTACCGGCCACCGGTTCTCCCGGTCACTTAAACCAGAAGGGCTGTCACCTTTTGTCATTAAATCACTGCCCATTTTTTTATATTCGTCAAAAACTCATGATCCAGCATTAGAATGCGCTGTTTGCTTGTCGGAGTTTCAAGAAAATCAGTCGGGTCGGGTCTTGCCCGGTTGCAATCACGTGTTTCATGTTCAGTGTATTGATACCTGGTTTGCTTTTCACTCTGATTGTCCGCTTTGTAGAACCAGAGTTGATGAGCCTGACCTGATAACCCGACCTGGAAATATGGCCGTGACTAACGGGTTAAATTTGATTGGGGAGTCAGGTTCGGTACCGGAAGTTGTTATAGATATTCCGGTGGAAAAGGTGTGTAGCGGGTCGGGCAGCGGCGAAAACGAGTTAAAACCGACTTAAACATTGTGTGACGTGCCGAATTTGTTGGACACGTGTTATTTCAGTATTGTTGCTGTAGGCCTTATAGCCATAGATTTTGTCTTTTGTACATCTAAAAATTTAATGATAATCTTTATTTTTAAATTAAAAAGATCGAGTTTAGTGTTCTATATAATTCAAGGTTAAGGTTCTCTCCATAATATGTGAGAGGTTTATGTGGTCTCTCCTTTCAGGTACATTGTGAATCTGAATTGTGTGAGTAAATCTTTTATCATGTCTTGTTATAATGATTTGAGTGATCATATGGCTGGGTTACATATTGAGGAAGAGGAAAATGAAGTATTTATTATTGAAGAAGGGACAGAGGAGGAGGGTAACATATACGAACTGTGTGGGGGACGTTTTATAACAGAAAGAAGCGTGAACAGTCGTGCAATGAAAACTAAATTAACAGATATTTGGCGTCCAGTAATGGGGATCAATATCAAGGAAATAGAATAAGGTATATTTTTATTTTAATTTTATCATAGAAAAGACATGAATTAGGTGTTAAAAGGAGGACCGTGGTTTTTCGATAATGCTATGTTGGTGCTTGCAGAGGTCCTTAAAGGAGAAGAACCAGGTTTTGTTCCTCTATGGTTTATTAATATGTGGCTGCAAATCTACGACCTCCCTACCACTTTTATGATTGGAATCGTAGGACAATAACTAGGAAATTTCTTTGGGGAATCCTTGCAGTACGATCATAAGAACAACACAAGTATGTGGCGTGAGTTTATGAGGATTAAAGTCAGAATTGATGTTAGAAAGCCGCTGAAACGGAGAAAGAAAATAACAAAGAGAGATGGAACTGACATCATTGTTTCATGTAAGTATGAATGTTTGGGAGATTTTTGTTTTACTTGTGGTATTTTATTCTACACAGAGAAATATTGCAGCAAGTTTTTGAACCGTGAAAGTGTTGAGCCTTCCAAAGAATGAGGTAGCTGGTTACGAGCTCAACCAAGAGGTAACGCTGGTCCGGCGAGAAACAAGTGGTTGCGTGAAGATGGAGATATAGATTGGGAAGCGAGACAGGGACGAATCAATGCATCCACGAAATCAGGGGAAGGTAGTTGGTCAAAGTCAGGAAATCAGGGCAGTCAAGGGAGAGATTTTAGGTATCAGTTGCAGATTACTGGCAACAAATCTAATCCCATAATTAGAGATAATAAGGTGGCGACTTTCCAGGAAGGGAATACTAATTTATATTTGATTAATGGGCATGAGAAAGGAGAATTAGATGGGCTGCAATTAATGGAAAGAAAAAGGCTGAGAGGAGGCCCTAATGATTTTGAAGTTATGGATACCGAAGGACAACTTAATTATCCAGCTCTACAGGATAACAAGTTACTTAACAAAGATATTGTACTTTCTGAAATGGATTGTGCAATATCATCTACTACTGAATTGGTTAAGCTTGCAAAGCAAGCTAGCCAGCAGCCATGAAAATCATAAGCTGGAACTGCAAGGGGTTGGGGAACTCCCGAGCAGTTCGATCTTTGGGGGACTTAGTCAAGTCTCATAAACCTAATGTTCTCTTTTTGATTGAAACGTTATCAGATAATGATAGAATAAAAAAGCTTGGTATTAAACTGGGCTTCGAAAGTTACTGGTCAGTAGCTAGCACGGGAAGGAGTGGTGGTCTAGCTCTTTTCTGGGACAAAACTTCTCAATGCTCGGTTTTTGATTCAAGCAGTAACTATATTGATGTTCTTGTGCTGAATAATGACATTCTTAAATGGCGTTTGACAGGGTATTATGGTTATCCTGAGCGAGCTCGTCGAAGGGAGTCTTGGGACATGATGAAGATGTTGTATAATAAATCCACACTTCCTTGGGTTTTAATAGGAGATTTTAATGGTATGATTTGTGACAAAGATAAATATGGTAATCATAAGCATCCTTAAATGTTGTTGGACGGTTTTAGGAGAACTATGGAAGATTGTGGTCTTGTCGAGCTTGACCTTGTGGGTGGGATATACACTTGGGAGAAGAGTCGAGGGAAACCAGAATGGGTCAGAGAAAGGATTGATCGAGCTTTTGTTTCAAACTCTTGGTGGCAGCTGTTTCTGCTATGTAAGTTAAATGTTTGCCCTACAATTTATTCTGACCATGATCCAGTGCAGCTAGAATTGTATAGTACTGAGCATTCAAAATCAAACTTTCGTTTTCTCTTTGAGAACACTTGGCTGAAAGAGAAGACGTTTCATGAAGAAGTTTCGAAATATTGGAAGGCTTTACCACCAGTCCATTTTCTGCCCAAGCTACTTGAATTATCCAAATTCATGGGAAACTGGGGTTATAAGTTTTTCACGAAGTTCAGACAAAAAATTCAGAAGCAGAAAGAGATCTTGTACCTATATGAACAGTGTGTTGATGAAGAACAAACGAAAAAATATTTTGAGGCTCGAAACAAGTTGGATGAATTGTTAATACATGAGGAAGCCTATTGGCAGCAGCGTGCGAAATCTTTTTGGCTGCTGGAGGGAGATTCTAATTCCAAATACTTTCATGCTTATGCAACCACAAGAAAGCGACAAAGTAAGATTAATCAGCTGAGAAATGAGGAAGAGGACTTGGTGTCTGACCATGGGGAAATGTGTTCTGTCGTGAGGAACTATTTTAAAACGCTTTTTGCCATGACAATATGTTGCAACGGGATTAGATGGAGGTTGGTGGAGTTGTAATCTCAGAGGCACAAATCAAGAAGCTGGTTGAACATTTTTCCTTTGAGGAGATAACCATTGCACTCAAATAAATGCATCATGATAAGAGTGCAGGTCCGGATGGCCTTAATCCAGCTTTTTATCAAAACTTTTGGCATCTTATGGGCAGAAAAGTCTTTACTTGCTGTAAAACATGGTTGCATGACTTGTCTTTTCCTGCCAACTTAAATGACACAATGGTTGTGCTGATTTAAAAGAAAGATGGAGCAGATTTGATGAAGGATTTAAGACCAATAGCACTCTGCAACGTGCTTTATAAGGTCATTGCTAAGGTCTTATCTAATCGACTACGTGAAATCTTACCAGGTACCATTACGGAAAACCAATCTGCCTTTGTTTCGGGAAGAAATATCACAGATAACGTGTTGGTGGCGTTCGAGATGCTTCACTATATGAAACAGAAAAAACGAGGAGGGGAATGAGAGGTTGCTTTGAAATTAGATGTTAGCAAGACGTATGACAGAGTTAGTTGGGAGTTCCTATATAGTCAGATGCATCATTTGGGTTTTAATAACAAATGGATCTCTTGGATAAAGCTTTGTGTTTTTACAGTGTCATATATAGTGTGCTTTAATGGTGATCAAATAGGCCCAATAAATCCATTGAAAGGACTACGGCAAGGTGACCATCTGTCACCATACCTTTTTCTGTTATGTGTGGAAGGGTTGTCCGGTCTTTGAAATGCTCAGCGGAGGAGAAGAAAATTACGTGTTGCAAAATCCATGTGCGAGCTCCAGAGATCACTCACCTATTATTTATAGACGACAGTTTCCTGTTCTGTAAAGCTACAACGGAGGAAGTGAGAGAAGTAAAAGCTATTCTGCAAAATTATGAGCTGCATTCTGGGCAAGCCATTAATTTTCAAAAGTCTGGGATCTATTTCAGTTCTAATATGCGCATTGACAAGCAGGCAGAGATTAAGAATATCTTGAAGATTCACACAGATCTCAGCAAAGGGAGGTATTTAGGTCTACCTTCGCTTATAGGTAAATCGAAAAAGCAAGTTTTTGAATTCTTAAAGGGCAGATTATGGAGTAAAATCCAAGGATGGAATGTTAAGTGTTTATCTAAGGCAGGAAAGGCCATTCTTTTACGAAATGTTGCCCAAGCTATACCATCATATGCTATGTCATGTTTTTTGTTATCAAAATCGTTGTCCAAAGAACTTGAACGGATGATGAACAGTTTTTGGTGGGGATCGAAAGACAGTACTAGAAGGATAATTCATTGGTTATCATGGTCGAATATGAGTGTGGCAAAAGGGGAGGGAGGCCTAGGGTTCAGGGATCTGTTTGGTTTCGACCTTGCTTTATTAGGGAAGCATTGCTGGAATTTCTTAAGTAACCCAAACTCGTTAGTTGCTAGAGTTTATAAAGCAAGGTATTTCAGTAGTACTAGTCTGTTCGAGGCGCCCAGAGGAGGATGAGTTAGTTTCATTTGGTATGGTTTGTGGCAAGCCAAAGAGGCTTTGAAGTTGGGTTTTAAATGGGTTATTGGAGATGGAGAGAAAATTAGAGTTTTCAAAGATCCGTGGGTACGAGGAAATGAGAATTATATGGTGGACAATACATTTACTGGTGCATCGATTGACTTGAAAGTTTGCGAGCTGTTTCTTCCTGGTGAACGACAATGGGATGTTTCAAAAGTTCATAATCTAAATACAACTAGTGATGCTAGTCTAATATTGGCTTTACCTATCCCCAAGAATCAGTTTCCAGATCGTATGGCTTGGATGTCAACTGCAGATAGTAAGTACTCTATAAAGTCTGGCTATAAATACTGGCATACTCAGTTTGGTAAGTACGGAATGGGATAGAAGTAACCCTGGATGGAGCAAACTTTGGCAGCTGATGGTACCTCATAAGATGAGGTATTTTCTATGGAGAATATGTAGGAACAACCTACCTGTATGTAATCTTCTACGTGGTAAAAGTGTTTAGAGGACAATTCTATGTCCGATGTGTTTGCATGATGTGGAACATCTACTGCACATCTTTCTGGACTGTGATTTCGCTAAGGAGTGCTGGAAGATACTAAAGGTGGAACTCGATACATCTGATATTAAGTCTTATTCAGATTGGCTTTTTCACAAACTAGCTACTGAGGACAATGAGAAGATGATCAAAATGGCAACAGTGCTATGAAGAATCTGGTCAAGTAGAAACATGAAGGTCTGGGGGCACAAAATAGTCACTCCTATGTTAACTATGCAATTGAGTATTCAACAAGTGAGTCAGTGGCGTGAAGCCCAGCTTAACAAGTTGAAGTTTGGAGCAGTAAGTAATCAGACGATACAACAAGGCGTGATTAAGTTGGTTGCACCATTGGAAGATCATCTTAAAGTTAATGTAGATGCATATCTGTATAAGGGGGATCTAAACTATGGCATTGGCATGGTGCTCCGAAACCATCATGGTGAGTTTTGCAGGGGCCGTACTATTAGAAGGGAAGGGGAAATTTCAGTGTTCGAAGCTGAATCTTGTGGAGTTCTGGAGGCCTTAAAATGGGTATTAGCACTTGATGTCTCAAACGTGGAAATCGAGAGTGACTCACTCATGCTAGTTAAGCTATCAAATGAAATACGATGTACTATCTGGAAGTAGGGAACATTCTACAGGAAATTCATATGACTCTTAAGGACAGGAATGATATCTCTATTTTTTTTATTAAAAAGCTGGCCAACACGGTAGCCCATATGTTAGCTAGGGTGCCATGTGAGGTAAATAGCTTTAATGATTTCTCATCTCCTCCATTTTCAGTGTCGGAGAGCATTTTGTATGACGTTTTGAGGATTTAATGCAATTTATTTGATTCAAAAAAAAAATTCGAGTTTACAATAAACGGGGACGAGAATTCCTGAAATTGGCCATACCACAGTAGCGAGGATTAGATTTTTAAGTATTAAGTGAATATTGTATTCGAACACTCCAGGAAAAAGTTCATCGAATATAATATAATATATATTTATATAGTAATATAATACATTTTATATTGTATATCAATTTATAATATGTAATAAGTATATAATTTATTTTCTTTCAGTTATGTATATAATGTAATAAAAGTAATACGTAGCAGGTTTCAAATTATCTAAGCATTTATTTTAATACTAATATAAACAAAAATAGTTTTTATCGAATATTCAGAGAAAGATATTTACAAAACGGGGAACGCCCGGGGACTTAGGGTCCATTTGAGGTTTCTTAAAAAAAGTAACTTGTGACTTAAAGTTGAAAAGTGTCATATAAGTAATATATAAATATTACTTATAAGTTATTTAGGCGTTTGGATAATTTTACTTATGAGTTAGTGATGTGTTTGGTAAATCATGACTTCTAAGTTATTATTTTTATAAAAATAAAATTTTAATGTAATAATTTTATACATGAATATAAAATTGAAAAGCCAAAATTTTAAATAGAAATATTAAAATACAAATTATTAAAAGCAAAAAAATCAAGCAAAAAATTATAATATTTACGGAATATAAGCAACAATCTTATCAAGAAAAGGTTATTATTCTTTATTTAGTGCCACTAAAATATTTTTAATAGAATTTATTTGTAAATAACTTTTTTAAAAATCTAATTTTAATATGATTTTAATACATGAATAAAAAATTTAAAAAATAAAAATTTCAAACAGAAGTATTGAAAGATATTTTTTGAAAGGTGCAAAAAAAACATTGCTTAGGTGTTTAGGTTTATTGTTTTAGTAATTAATATTAGAAATATAAGAATAAACCGCAGAAAACAGAAAGTACCAGCCATCTCACATTCCACTTGTCAACGTTTTTGTACTAAATAAAGGCGTTGCTTGTGTTTGCCAAACAGTCTCTACGTATTTATCCTCGTACTAGTCTCAAGAGGACAATACTAAGGGGATGTTTGGAAGTTCCATAAATGCGCTTATATTAGCCAAATTTATTATTTAATGAGACTGTTGACAAATGACAAATGAGACTGTTGACAAATGACAAATGCGCTTATTTGTCATTTGTCATAAATACACTTATATTAATTTCATTAAATGACAAATGAGCTTTAAGCTAATAAAAGCGCATTTACGAAACTTCCAAACACAACGTCCTAGCGGGGTCCTTTATAAGTGGACGTGGTCATTTCCCTGTTGAATGAAGTAAATTTTATATTGAGTTTGGGCCACATTTCTTATTCTTTACTTAATAAAATAGTTGTCTCCTATGTCGTAGTTAAGGTCCTAAATTAAAAGGGTGATGCATCTTGTAATTATTATCTAGACTCATTACATGTAATCTCTTAAGCCTTCTATGTCATAGGTAAGGTCCCAAATTAAAAGGGTAATGTATTATCTAATTGTCACCTAGACTTATTACATGTAATTTCTTAAGCCTTCCTCTTTTCATCCTCCTTCAATTCATAATTCATGATGATGAGACCTATCTAAAAAAAGAGATATCATAAACTTGTCTTCTTTCTTAGTGAATATAGGAATCAAGCATATTAAACATATCATTCATGCTTGTATATGATTCGTGGATCGAATGATCATCTATTGTTCAAAATGAACGATATCACATGATTAGAATGATGTCGATTTATGATTATAGCAAATAATATAAATATTGGGCGGCCTTGGACAACCATAACAAAATAGATATTAATGTAAACTGTTGCTTAAAATATGATCTTGAATTGCAACAAATGTTCTATATGCGTAACTTTTGAAATAATACTTATAAGAACTCATATTGTGAAGTACATCCCTTATTGTAATACTTGAATTGTATGTAGTTAGTATATGGTTATTTATTCGGAAAATTATGAATTATTTTAGCACTAATTAGAGCACAGTCCTAAATGCTCATAACTAATTTTTAATACGTATATATATATATATTCGTAACTATTTTAATTTTTACTTTCGGTGCGTAGCACGGGTAAAATGCTAGTATATAATTATTTCTGGAAAAATAATTCTCTTTGTTTCAGTGGAATTTACATTTTTTATTCAGGGGAAGGGAGCGATAAAAACATTAATCCTTTTCGTTATGAATTGAGGTGAGTTTGAAAACTAATTTTTTGAATTTGAAAATCGTGGATGGGGGATTACGTTCTCGTATTTTAATATGATATCCTGATAATAATTGAAAATTATTACGTTCTCGTATTTGAAAATGTTATACACTAATTTTGAGAATCATAATATGATGCACTTCTTCGTATGTTGCTGTATACAGCATTTTCGTTTAACAAACCTAGTTGCATCTTGACAAAAAAATGAAAAGACTTGGTTGCATTTGAATTTAACGCTTAAACATCGAATTTATTTTGTCCATTGTGATTGAAATAAGACAGTTTCAAAATTCTCTTCTGATTTAATAATGAAAATTGATTGCTTTAATTGAACGAACGTGTTTCATAAGTTGATCATTAGAATGTACTTGAATGTGATATGAAATATGATCATTTTCGTCTTTTCTAGCTAGTCATGATCATTGATCAACATGAAAATCTTTGCCGTAAATGCGGTAATAAAATGTAATGCAGTGCATCATGATATATTTTCAAACTTTGCATTACACATACAACACTGAATCATGCAACTTCTACCTCATTGTGATGAGCCTGTCCCCAAATTCACTCCAAAGACATTGCATTAAGAGCTTAAATTTTTTTCACATAAACATGAAAAACACCTAAAGAATTTTCCAAATGGTCGAGAAGATCGTGATTCATATGGTCCAACTGCGTAGCGATTCCTTTTTGTCCCTTGGTATTTTCCTGGCATGTCTTAACTGCAGTAGAGGCATCCTTTAGATATTTCTCAGTCTCTTCACCTTTTGTTCCTGAAGTTAATGCGCTAATGGCATTATCAATTGCATCAGATGCATGTTCGTATTCTATGTTGCAGACTTTAATTGCCTTACTCGCCGCAGCTTGAGCTGGATCATTAGTCTCAGAAACAGCAGTTGCCTTTGAAATGAACTCTAGGTTAGAAGTTGCTACTTTATCGGTTTGGTCAAAGGCAATAAAAGCAATGTCATTGAGGTTCTTTCTAGGGTTCATGTGATCCGAATTAATGATCTTCTCGCAAAGATCTTTCTTGGGGGATTGGGAACAGGCTTCCGTAATCAAGGTTGAGGTAGGTGACTCAAGTGGACGGCCATTTGAAACGACAAGACAGAAGGCTAGAGATAAGAGGAATAAGAAACTCTGATATGTGGTATTCATTTTTGTTTTCTTCTTGTTCTAATATATGTTAAGTTTTCTCAAGTTTCTTGATTTTTCTTGAATTCTATTAATTCCTCAGTTAATGTTAGGCCTTCTAAGCCTTGCAATGTAAAAAGAGACCCTGTGGTTCTTAAATTGAGGGAACTACGAAGATTTTGCTGTTGAAATTTTTTGACTGGTTAATAAAAGAGACACATCGGTGAAGAAACAGAGCTGGTTTGAGATAGTTTGACATGTTTTAACCAAAGAAAAGCTGTAAAATGACCAAGAATGAATGATTAGCAAGATGCAAGGTAAACCAATGATCAAGTTGACAGATAAATATACACATGTTGGATTTGTATCCATTAAAATATTTTTAATTTACCACTAAATAGGAAGATACAGTTGCCTACAGTTGCCTTCTTTTTACAATATATAGATGATAGCCCTTGCGAAGCACATATCAGTATTAAATATTTCAAATTTATATGATATATTTTTATAAAAATTATTTAATTTGNNAATATATTCTTATTTTCATACTATAATGTTTTTGAAAATTAACGTTTTGATTTAACATAATTTGAATTTTAATAATATATTTAATTGAAAATGATATAAATAATCAATTTAAAAGTATATATAGCGGACCGATAATATAAGAGGTAGTTATATAAATTTTGAAAAATAATACAGGTAAATAAATAAAAATAAATAAATAGTGGTATTTTAATATCAGTACTACCACGTTTTATTGAAAATAACTTTTAATTATTGATACATATATGGTATTAATATATATAACATAGATTTTCATTAATTATTATTATTATTAAAAATTATATATTTCTTAAAGAACTTATAGTAGGAGAGTTAGTAGTTTTATTAATATTAGACATGTCGATTCGGATAATCAGTTTAGTTTCGAATCAATTTTCGGTTATATTATAATCAAATACAATTCAGAGCAGGTCGGGTTAGATTCGGTTCAGGTCTAATTATGGTTTTGTATGAATTAAATTGGTTTTAGGTTATCATCAGATTTAATATTTTGAATAATTTTTTGTTCCGAGTATTTTTTGGATCATGCCGATTTACTTTGCCATATGANGTTCTTCGAAACTTATAGTAGAAAATGTAGTAGTTGTAAATATATAGTATTTAGAGAATAAATATAGAGTCGTTAGAGAATATGTAGTAGAATGTATATTAAATATATTAATATTTAAAATTAATATAGTAAAGATACATTATATATTAATAAAGTAATTATAGTTAATTAATGTTCTAAAATTTTAAATTGATACATTCTCAGTTTTTAATTAATATAATCAATTTTTATTTTAATAACTAATATATTCCTTAATTAACATATTTTGAATTTTGAAAATTATTATATTCTCAGTTTTTGATTAATATAACCGTATCTTAATTAATAATTAATACATTCTCGGTTTTAAGTAAATCTATACTATATTATAATAGACGAAACATTGAAAGTTTTGGTACCTGTTTTTTGGTACAAAGTGATTTTACCTGATTACCCTTACATATATATTTTTTAAAAAGTAACATTAATAAAAAATATATATAAAAATATCACATGCAGTTAACTCTTTCAATCAAAAATGTTACCATTTTTATTTTTCTTAACCAAAACAATTAAAACACGTTAATTAGTTAC
>PHNY01293084.1:7266-19128 GCA_003724115.2 Anethum foeniculum | reverse complement strand
TTCACTTGAGAGGGGCCAAGTTGATTCACTTTTTAGATTAAACTACACAGATCCATGGATTCAAGGAGACGATAAGAGAACATCAAGATCAATTATGCTTCAGGTAATCTTAGATTTAATATGATATTCTGTTATTGTTAATGTGTCTGGTCTGACCAAACTAGCTTATGTTACTGTAGCAGTTGACTTGAAATCTTAAGATGGGAATACTGATTGTTGTATATTCATTTCCCTGAATCAGAATTCGAAGACCCCTGGTAGTCTTGTTTATGCCCAGCCAGATGGTAATATGCTCACTATAGGCCGCGTCACAGGTGGCATTGAATATAGCCGTCCCTTTAGACCAAATTGGAGTGGAACTGCAGGAGTTACCTTTCAGGTAATGTACTATATATGTGGTGTTAAAATTAGGAATGATTTATATATCTAGAGGGCTTCCTGATGTTTGATGTTTGTGCTTGTCAATTCGACGGGTAAGCCAAAGTATGGCCGTAGGGGTTCTCTCTTTATGATAAAGTAATCGGAAAT
This sequence comes from Anethum foeniculum, assembly GCA_003724115.2. NCBI lineage: Eukaryota > Viridiplantae > Streptophyta > Magnoliopsida > Apiales > Apiaceae > Anethum > Anethum foeniculum. The sequence continues at coordinate 18,600 of PHNY01293084.1, read as the reverse complement.
TTGGATTAGCACAAATCACAATTTAACTAAGCGAGTTGGGAGTATCAATGGAACAAACAGCTTTTGTTTAAGATTTAAATATCGTATACCTTGGATTGGCTTGCTCCCTGTACTAATATTTCTTATTCTCCTTTTCCATGTTCACAATTCACAGCGTGCTGGTGCTCGAGATGATAGAGGAAATCCAATCATAAGGGATTTCTACAGCAGTCCACTAACTGCAAGGTAAGCAGCTTCGAACCTATATGCTTATATTGGCTGGTGATTACATTGTTGCTATACAGTATATTCATAATTTGGTGATTGTTTCAGCGGTAATGCCTATGACAAAATGTTACTTGCAAAACTTGAAAGTGTATATACTGGTTCTGGTGGCCCTGGCTCTTCGATGGTTAGTTTTCTTATTATTGTCAGACATATTGTGCTTTGCATATTTAGATCGTCTGTCATTGCTCTCATATATGTAGTTGGTATTAAGCATGGAGCAAGGACTTCCTGTATGGACAGAATGGTTAGCTTTTAACAGAGTCACTGCTCGTGCACGAAAAGGATTTGTAGCTGGTCCTGTATCCTTCTCGTTTGGGTAAGATGCCTCTTTTTTTAAGAACCTAGGTTTCAGTTGGGGTTGGTATACTCACTGTCCCCTTTTTCCCGACTAAACAAAAGAAGTTCCCTGGCGCAAATCTTCTACTATTTCAGTTTTGCTGCATCTTTTATGTGATTTCTTGGCTTATGTTTCTTGATGAACGAGTGCAGGTGTTCTGTTGCTAGTATCACCTCTTATTTTCTCATTATCATGCCATATACAGATCAAGTTTGTGTATTGTTATCATTTTTAGAAAATCTATTTGCAGTTTGTCTGGTGGTCACATGGTGGGTAATTTTCCTCCCCATGAAGCGTTTCCCATTGGTGGAACTAACAGTGTAAGAGGATACGAAGAGGGGGCAATTGGATCTGGTAGGTCGCATGTGGTTGGCTCCGGAGAAATGTCTTTTCCCCTGGTAGGTGTTCTTACACTCGCCCATCCCCAACACTGAAGAGCAAAACTGCATATACCGAGTTGGAACCATGACTTGTGGATTTGTAATCACTACAAATGAATAAAAACTTAATAATTGTAGTTTACTTATAATAATTAGATACTTAGTTTTTAAGTCTCCTGTTCTGCAACGTGTTTTTATCTCATCAATTCTCTAAGCGCAAAAATGACATTCCCAACCTCAGATTTCCTTGGATGCGTATTAAGTTCTCTCGTGATTCACACTTGCACACAATCTTCCCACTTCTTAAATTTGCATTTGATCCTGATTTTGACACTAAACTATTATCAGGTACATAGTAATAGTCTGCTTAAATCTGTCAAAATATTTGATGACGCAATCAAGGTTGTTGTGATACATTAGTTCTCTGTGAATTTCATCAAGAAGTTGTAATAGATCTGTTTGACGGGGCAACTGTTATATTGTCAGTTTGAATACAGAAACAACTTGACATACATACATACATACATTTGAATGGGAGCATCTATTATTATTATAAATTGCTAATCTACCCCAGTCTCTTGATAAGTTTAGTTTCTCCCTCTGTCATAGTGCTTTATATAAAAATTACTAATGAAATATGACTGGAGTGCGTAGTGACAATATTTGTTTCCCCTCTCTGACACGGAACAATTGATAAAGAATCTTAACCATGCTATTGATGGGATGAAGAAGAAAACTATAATATTACCAACTAATCCAAATGTACAGCAGCATGTGTTTCCGTTTCGCAGATACTACAAGTTTATTACTATATTTTACTATGTTTCTCGGACTCTTCATTTTACCTTTGAGTACCCGTGTCAGACACTCGACACTCGGACATGGACACTTATTTTTGGCTAAAAACATACATATTTTTCAAATTGTTGCCGCGTCCGATACTTGGACACGTGTCCATGTCGGACTCTTCTAGCCGAGTCCGAGTAACATAGATATTTTATGAAACAAATTGTGGTAACAAATGAAGTTTTAACTTTTATTGCAAGGGTTTTCCTATTTACTTTCTCGTATAATTTAGACAGTTATGTATATGTTTAGTGCTCTGTTTTGTATACTTGCGTTGTGGTTAAGTTAAAAAACTATGTTTTAGACATTTTTATTATTTTCATAGTATTGTTAATCTGATTCATGATAATCATTTCTAAAGAGGATCAGTTCCGCTATTTCAGTTTAGAGTGATTTATTAATAGACTGTTGATTTATATTTGGTTATTTCAGCCCACATGTTTCGGGCTTTATGTATCAAGTCCTGCAGGGTTTCACTGCCCTTATATACATATGTGATGACAGCTTATGGTTTTCACGCTTGAATTATACAGACATTTTTTTTTTGAAGTATAATTGATTCATTATCAATTTGGGGATTTAAAACTTGGGGTAGCGATTTAAGTTGCGATTCAGTTACCCGAGTGTTCGTTTATCTTTTCTTTGATTACTGGTCCTGCATCAATTTTATTATCATGTCAACTCAGTAAATCTTTAGTATATTGATAATAACCAAAAATTTGTGCAGAACTGTTATTGGGTAGTAATGTGATATGTAGTTATTTAGATGTATCTTATTAAACTTATAAATTATTATTTATTAAAAAAAAATTGATTGATTATCAGATTCTGCTTCTATTTGGAGACGATAGCTAATTCATTCTGTGATGCTGTTCTTCTTAGACATCTTTAACATTGACATCTGTCATTCTGAAATAAGTTCAGTGATTTAGAAAATTTGGTTCTAGGATATTCTAGGTTGCGGAATAGGATTTTTAGATTTTATTATTTGTACTCGTATCATCAGACTTAGTTCCTTAGTATATTTACCATGAGCAAGTTTGGATCACTTTCCGGTTCATTTTTGGGGTTGTTTTATATGCCGTCTCACTTGATATTATAATCCCAATGGGAATGAAAATAAAAGATATTGATACTTAGCGCTTAAGATAGTAGTCCTTTAAAACTCAGATAAGCTAGTAATTCGGGAATTGTAATTATGGAGACACAAACATACCTTTTTTTATGATGATTTAAACTGGTTAGTTACTGAAATTAATGTTTTGATCTTATTGTCGATTGTCATTACGTGTTTGCAGATGAAGCCTCTAGAAGGGGTGGTGTTTGCTGATTGTGGGACTGATCTTGGATCTGCCTCAACAGTACCTGGTATGCCATTTTATCTTCTTGGTTTGAAATAGTTGCAACCTCAGGATGTCTTGTGGTTAGGAAATCAGTTTGGTGTTTATATGCGAGAATTGTTATTGGTCAATATATATGTTACTTCCTTATCAGGTGACCCTGCTGGAGCAAGACTAAAGCCTGGTAATGGGTATGGCTATGGAGTTGGCATCCGTCTGGAGTCTCCATTTGGACCTTTACGTCTAGAATATGCCTTCAATGATCAGGGAACAGGGAGGTTCCATTTTGGTGTTGGTTATAGGAATTGACAAGTAGCTGTATTACAATTTTGAATAATTCTCGGTAGTCTTTTCTGATGAGTTGCGTCAATCATCTCTTTCACGGTAGTCATGCATTTCACCGTGTTAGTCGTGCATTGTACGATACAAGATTTAGTACCTTAGCATAAATGGTGAAATATAATGTTTAAATATGTGATGTCATGAATGCATTGCTGAGCGTTTTAAACCATCGTTGTTTACAGATTAATCTATCAATATGAAATTTAATAACACCAAGTGAAATGTTGTATATTTAGGGGGAAAAAGGTTTGTAGCTGTTAAGTATTCTATCTTGTACCTTTTGTTAAGTAGAATACATTTAGAAAAAAGGTTTTCATTATTTTGATTGTTATCTGTGTTCAATTTATACTTATCTCAAGCATTAGAGGCCACAACCTCAATTATTTACAAGTCCTAATATTCATGTCTGTTTTAATTATACTTGTAGAAATATGTATATATATACCGATTCTTTAGGTTTTAGTGATGTCTGAAAATATTCTTAAAATCATATTAAAACTGATTAAAAAGTATGTTTTACTTGTAGATAACAAATTTAAACTCTGTTTTGGTGTAATGATCTAATTTTTATTGTCTGATCTAAGTTTGATGAAAATTTGTAAATGGGTTTTAGCAAATTTGTAATGAATATGCGAAAAAATTGTGCTGAAAGATTTAATAACAGTAAATGATGAGAATGTAGGGGTCTAAGTCAATTTATCTGTATTTACAGCGATATTTTTAGGATTTTCTTTATCTCACGGATGATTTTCCAAACATGTGGATTGAGTTTTAAGTTTCGAACACAATATATTAAGTATTTAAAAATAAATTAATTAAAAAAATAAATAAACATTTATTTTAAACATGCACATACATCATATGCATGTGTACTACTATATTACATGTTCTCCCGCTCCAAAATCCAATTCGTACTCATCCTAAATTCCCCTTTTCACCTCCATTTCACACACACGCTGCACAGCACACACATATAAATTGAAGAGATTCGAATGATTTGACTTTTATCCTCGAAAATTGTTCCCGTTCAAATCGTATATACGCGTTCCCCCACCCACACCTGCATTGTCGCTTCATTAATCTAACTTACATTTTTTTATACTCGTATATAATACTATCAAAAACCCTAAATAGCACATAGTATATTTACACAAATATGCTAGTCTAGACTCTACTGGCTTCCTACTAATACTTGAGATCCACGCTTCTCGCTTTGCTTTCTTCCGCAATTTCACTCTCCTCACGTTCTCTCTCACTCTTCACCTTTGCTTTCTTCATGTTCTCTTCATCTCTCCCTATATTTATTTATATATGTATCCCGTGGACAACATTTTTAGTCTTAGAAAACGTAATCGTGAAACAATTGTTCTGCACTTTTTTAGTTATTATTGAAATAGCAAAAACCTTTATATATGATTATTAATATTTGATTAGGTTCTCGAGGATTATTAAATGTATTTTAACTAACTTAATGCTGAACATTGATGAATTGATTGTATATAGTGATTCATTTCATAAATTAATGGAGGTGTTGTGTGTGAGGGTGATACATACTTCTCATACTTCCTCTCTCTATTCAGCTGGTAAGGCCTCTATTTCTTTTTCTTTTTTCTTTTTTTTTTAATTTTACTAGTTTTATTCAATGTTTTTGTTGTTTAATTATAAATTTAGGACTGAAAATTTTTCTGTTTGTTTGATTGTGCTACATGTGGAATTGAATTAAGATCAGCTTAGTATTCGTTAAGGCATGCTGATGTTAGATAGCAATGTGTCTACTGGGACTGTTTTTGAATTGTTGCATGATTCCGAAGAAATTAATTTTGTTGATTATATATATGTTCGGAGAATCAATTAACTATCACCTGAAGTAGCAGATATGATAGCTGTTATAACAATACAGAAGTTTCATACTAAGCTAAAAATTATGTTGCTCCGGAGTACTTTTCATATATTTGTACAAGTGATTAGTGAAGAAGATGTTATGTACAAGGAATTGGTGAACAAATGATGTTGGTTAAATTTTATTATTTATTGCAGTATTAGATCAGTCCCATGCCGACCGAGCTGAAGCTAGATACGGTTATTTGCCAAGACGTGGAAGAGTTAGAATTTAGCTCTTCAAATGATAAAGTGAATGTGGTACACAAGTTACTTGATACTTTCCTTTGGCAAGGGAAATGGTCTAAGAACAACATAACTACGCCTAAGGAACGAAGAACGTCCAGTGAGAACAGGTGAAGTAATTTACTGTATTTCTATCTGTTAGATCAATTCACTATTTAATCGAACTTTTGTATTCGTATTATTCTTTGTTGGAATTTTGCCACCTTAATAATATTACTAGTACATTTGGGTGTACCCTTCCTGTTTGGCCAATTCAGCTGTTTATAACTTTGGATAAAGGACTAATAGTCTTTATACTCCCATTCATACTTGTTACAATCAAAACAAACATAACCAGATAAAAGATGAAAGATTTCATGTAATTCAGAATGTATGATATAGACTTCAGTTCCTGCCTGTCTAAAATTTTTTCTTTTCGTATTTGCTGAACGATCCTCATCCCTCCTCACCCATATGCCATATTAATGGCGAAGAAAGTCCTTTGATTAGTTTATAACATGTATGAAATGATTTAAATTTAGAGATAGTTAGAAGTTCCTCCTTTGAGCAGGTTTTCTAGAGCAAATCGAGCAGAACCAGATAGCACTGCTGCAATAAATGTTGAAAGTAAGAGAGAGCATGGATCTGGACCTCTATTGTCAGGAACGGCATACTGCATTTCATCTTGCAGCATGATATTGCTCAATAAAATTGTTCTATCAAGTTATGCCTTTGATGCAGGCATATCATTGATGTTGTATCAGGTACTTCCGTCTTATTCCATATTCCCGTCTTCTAGCTATTTCCAACATTTCTAATATTGTGATTTATATATTTAAATTAGAGTTGTATTTATTGAAAATTCACTGAAAAGTAATGATTTTTTGTTTAGTTAATTGTGACCAAAAGGTTAATTTATTACCATCTTCTGCAGAACCTCATTAGTTGTATACTAGTTGCTCTTTTGAGTTTGTTTGGAGCAGTCACACTGGAGAAGCTGAACTGGAAACTGATAAGGGTGTGGCTTCCGGTCAATGTCATATTTGTGGCTATGCTTGTATCAGGCATGTACAGGTATGTGCCAAAGCCAACTAAATTTTGAAATAGATGAACTGAATTAAGTCTTGACTACAAATAGATTCTCTTAATCAAAGAGTCATCACTTAAATATGAAATCTGACATTCCGTCTTTTATGTTGTAAATCTTAATTCTTCTAAAGATATCCAATTTTGTTTAACTGATGCGTCCTAGTGTTTTCTGTTTAATGTTTTCAGTTTGAAATACATAAATATTGCAATGGTGACTATCCTGAAGAACGTGACAAATATTTTAACAGCAATCGGTGAACTATATTTGTTCAGAAAGCGTCAGAATCAGCAAGTTTGGGCTGCCATGTTTCTCATGGTATATAATCTTTTCTCGTAAAATCTGCTCTGGTTGTTCATTTCATTTTTTAACATATATACGGTTTGGTAGGGGGAGTAGAGGGTTATAGGTACATTTGGTTATCCTGTTTTGTAATGTGGTAGGGGTTTACATTTTCTTTGCTTACAAGTGTATCTGTCTGCTTGAATAGGAGTATGACTTGCTTGAATAGGAGTATGACCAGATTCAATTCTTCATTTAATTAAGTTGCATATTAGATATTTATTTCGAATATGGTCTCCTAAAAATTAAGGTTTAGCATTTTGTATGTCAAGTTATATTGGCATTTTGTTATGCTTTCCTACCTCGACTTTACTGTAAATTGAAATTTAGTTTTTTATTAGGTGATGTTAGTGTACCAAATGCAAGAGTTAATAGCCATACTGTCCTCCAACTACCTTCTGTTTTCTTTTCCAAAAAGAAGGCTTATTTTCTGTAATTGGTGCATTGCAGATTATCTCTGCAATAACTGGCGGTATAACAGATCTCACATTCGATTCTGTGGGTTATGCATGGCAATTTACGAACTGCGTTTTAACTGCAAGCTACTCGGTATGTAATTTCTGCAAGGTCAACCATGTGATCCTGGCCGCTATAACTCAGATTGTGTAAACAGTCTAATATTGCTGCAGAATCACGTGTGATGTCTAAATATGAACCATTCAATTTTATTAAAGTTCATATGAAGTGTTTCTACATTTGTAAATTCTCATACAGTGCTCTGCATTTTGCAACAGCTCACGCTGCGTCGTGTGATGGATAAAGCAAAATTGTTGACTGATTCTGGATCTCTTAATGAAGTTTCAATGGTTTTGCTTAATAATATGTTATCTTTACCATTTGGAATCTTCTTGATTTTGCTGTTCAATGAATGGGACTATGTAATTAATACGTAAGAAAATTTTCATGTATGAGATCAGTTATCAATATTCATTATCCTGTGTATCCTCGTTTTGAAATCTAACTGGCAGGGACGTAATCAAGATGCCTATGTTTTGGGCGGTGGCAACAGCTAGTGGGGTACTTGGACTCTCCATTAGCTTCACATCTATGTGGTTTCTTAATCAAACTGGCCCAACCACCTACAGGTAATAGTTGCATCCAACAATCTACTGCTAAACCCCAAATTGTGCACATTTTGATCTGATTGCATTAGATTAGATTCACGGTGAATCATTTTGTTCCCAGTTAAGTTTTTGGCATGTCATGGATGCTTGACATTAGTGCATGTCTTGATATTTTTGACAGTTTGGTCGGATCATTGAACAAGATACCTATCTCTATTGTTGGTATTGTATTATTTAAGGTCCCGGTCAGCCTTACAAATCTCTTCAGCATCCTCTTCGGTAATCATCTAAGTCATACCAAGAATTTGGCAGTTTGAATAGTTTAATCTGAACTATATCTAACACTACTGAATATGTTATATGTACTTTACAGGTTTATTTGCCGGGGTCTTCTTTGCAAAGGCTAAAATGTCCTGACCCTTGGATTTAGTTTGCTAAAATAAAGTTGTCAAAAGGTAAAAGAATATACATACTCAAAGGTTAGTCAGGAATTTACATGCTGCTGGAACTCATAAGATTTTAAATGGCTACAACATACACAAAGACGAGCATTCCACAATCAAAGACAATCAAGAAGTTAATCTCGGAGCTTATACCTGATATATACAACATAATATCTAGTTTTATACTTGTAACTTCTTAAGAGATCAATGTCGTGGCGTAAGCTCTTTCTCTTCCAGTCTTTATAGTTTATAATAGCATTGCTTGGATTAATTTTTGATTAATTATAACACATGCACCTGTGTACATTAAAGACTTTGACATCTTGGTAGTAACAACTGTTGATAATTTTCTATCACACAACTTGTTCATATTGTTTCGTTTTTATTCCATAACATTAACTAGTTTCTACTATGCCCTGACCGAACTTTATCACTAAAGTTATAAAGGTTATTTAGCCTCGTCGCAAGGTACCACTTCATGGCTTGGGTTCAAATAGGGGTGTAAACGAGTCAAACCTGTTCGTGAGCTACTCGAGCTCGGCTCGTAAAATATTCGAATTCAGCTAGGTAATAATCGGGCCGAGCTCGAGCTCGAGCTTGAGCTTTTCGAATTCTTTACTGAGCCAAGCTCGAGATTCAAATTACTCGGCTCGTAAGATTCGCGAGCCTTATTGAGCCTCTATTTTTTTTAATTTTTTTATTATATATATATTTTTATACAAATATTTAATACTATTTTTATATATTATATATTTAATCGAATCAAACTCGAGCCGAACTGATCATATTTCGAGCTTTTTTTTAAATATTTAGTGAAATCAATTCGAGTTTTCGAGCCGAACTCGAGCCTATTGAACTTATTACGAGCCGAACTTTTTTAATCGAGCTCAAGCCGAGCCTGACAGTGTTCTCTGCTCGACTCGATTACACCCTAGGTTCAAATCTTCAAGGATTTTAGTCTAATACTCCTCTACTCTGGGTAATGATGATGTGTGTTTGAAGATAAGTCTCTGAGGGAGACGTGCGTACCCCCTCCCGATAGGGGCTGATTTAGGGTTAGGGTAGAAAACTCTCGCAAGAGATTTTTAGAAAACAACGATGTATTAATCTTCATGATAAAAAAAACTCCCCAGAATTACATGATTGAGATCCTATATAATAATTTACTTTCCTAAATTAAATAAAACTCAACAATATATAATATGAATAATAATATAACTAAACTTATTCTAAAATATTCTAATAAATGGGCTTCCAAAGCCTATTATACTGCTCCCAAATACTTTCTTTGGACTTTTTGACCCGTTGTCCTGCATTTACACTAACCATAGTGAGTTAATAATTCTAATTCAAATATCGTAATTATTTAATTTACCATATTCATAAATTACATATATTTATATGCCTAAAAATACTTATATATTTTAATTAAAAAATTATCGGGTTATGTTTGATTTTATTTCATATCTTCTTTTTCTAAACATATCATTCCTTCGTATAATATATGATTATAACCATGTATGCAGTTAGCTAATCAGAAAATTTTAAATTATTTTAGATCAATAAAAGAGAACTTCTAAATTTAGATCAATTACATTATAAATTTTTTTTTATCTACCATTATCATCCAATTATACTAATTATAGTTAGTTAATAAGTATAATTTAAATATAGTTGTTATATAATTTAACTTATTTATATATTATATATTTTTATATGGCAAGAAGTACTTACATATTTTAATTAAAAAAATTATTGAGTTATGTTTAATTTTATTTCATCTCTATATTGAGTCCTAAAAATCTGATTTTGATGAATTTATAGCCAACGCGAAACTCACGAAATCATATTTAATTTAATAATGGTTTAAAAATTATTAACCGAGTAAAGTTATTCAAAAACTAAAGATAAAAGATGGGTACAAATTTTGCATTAAGTATTCAATTATATTTAGAATGCCTACTTATTTTGGTTTAGATTATGAAAATATAAAATTTCGTTTTAGATCTTTGACAAAAAAAATTCCGTTTTAGATCGAACAACTATCATCTATTAATTTTAAGATCTAACGATCCATTGAAAGAGTTGATGAAAAAATAATCAACACATCCGATAGAATGGTGTTTATGATTGGTCGTCAAAGACCAAAATTTTGGATAAGATCTCTTGTACTCTTATTATAAGATAGAATGAATTGATTTTCTTAAATATATATCATATTCAATTAGAATCACCAAGTACATATTGGAATCACCAGAATCGAATTACCAAGACGCATGTATTTTCATTTGATACCACTTATCAACACATCTCCACGATCATGATCACCACTAAAATCAATATCTACAAATCATCACTATATATATAGATAACCAAATACAAGACGGAATCGCCACAAAAATCACAAGACTCGACAAAATTTTAAAACAAATCATGCGTGTAGAATTGAAAATGAAGAAGGAAAAGACAACTTGGAAGAAACAAAATAATTTATCTAAGAAGTATGAATTGGTGAAGGACAGATCGATATAACATAAATAGATATGAAAAATGGGGGGTGAGTAATCTAAAAAAGAATTAACAATCAAATTTCATTTTTTGCAACTTCGTTAAAAAGTCGAAAATCTACTAAAAAGATGAAAGAAGTATATGTATATTATATATATGTGTAAAATACAAATTTAGTGGTACTTAAGAGTAATATAAAAAATGAGTAATTGAGCTTACTATCAAAAGTGCTCTATTCTAATTTTTTTATTGATTATCTATATAATAAATGAACC
>PHNY01293083.1:14216-25721 GCA_003724115.2 Anethum foeniculum | reverse complement strand
AAAGTACCGGCCACTAGCTTTCAGCATATGCACACATAAGTGACTAATAAGCACATTTAAAATTTTCGCCAAACGGTTCAATAAAAGCAAAACGTGCTTTCGCCGGATCAAATCCACTTATATGGAGAGCCAAACATGCACATACTCTGCTCATTTTACATTTTCCTAATATTCTTTGTATTATGGTGGCGTATACCTGTATTCATATATTTAGACTTTAATTATTTACATCGTTTTTCGAAAAATGTCGTGCATACGTGTTTAATCGCTCATATATTATGCATTTATGAGAGGGCTATGTTGGTTCCGAAGATGCAGAAATAACATTCATGCGGATCAGTAAAATAAAATGAAATTTTTTTACATAATTTTTACTATGAACACAGATATAATGAAAATAAACATTTTGTTATAACTTAATTACATGCCAGCACTCCGTTACAGTTGAAAATGCAGAACGTCAACAAGCTGAAGAAGTGATGGAGACTAATACTGATTTACTGAAAGAAGTTGCTGAAAAAGAAAGTGAGGTTGATGAGCTTTTAACTTTGAATGAGCTTCACCAATCAACTTCAACAAGTGCAGAATCAAGTGAAAGGCCTTCCGACCATATAATGAATTTGTCCCAAAACCCAAATTAACATTCCCTCGATTTGAAAGTGGAGAGCCAACAGAATGGTTATATAAAGTTAATAAGTTTTTTGAGTATCATTGAACTCCAGAAACTCATAAACTTTCTTTGGCTACTTTACATCTTGATGGAGCTGCTTCTACATGGTATCAATGGATGGAGACCAACCATCTAGTGCGTACTTGGCCAGAGTTTGAGATGCAAATTCGTATTCGATTCGGACCTTCTCCATATGAAGATCCTAACACCCAGCTTACAAAACTCAAACAGACAGGAACTATTGTTGATTACGAAGTAAAATTTCAGTCCCTTACAAATAGAATTCATGGGTTGCCCGAATCGTTTTTGAAAGGGTGTTATATTGGTGGGTTGAGACATGATATTCAATGTGAAGTTATAGCTAGCCAACCTTATAATTTACAGCAAGCTATAGGTCTCTCTAAATTGTATGAGGGAAAATTTAGTTACGGAAAATTATCCAACAACCAGCCAAAAAATTTTCAGTCCTCACATGTGCTGAACCCTAAACCCATCTCAATGTTTTCTCAAACTAATACTACACCATTATCTTCTGATAAGGCCCAAAATACACTCAGTCTTGCTCCATTAACTTATGCAGAGAGGCAAGCTAAAAATGAGAAGGGTCAATGTTATAATTGTGAGGAAAAGTGGCATAAAGGCCATATATGTAAGGGCAAATGTCATTATTATTACTTGATGGGGTCATTCCAGCAGGCTGTGAAGAAATAAGTATGTTGAGTGATACCAACAATGTTGATGAGGTAGTTGATGAAATTGGTAATGAAACTCAACTGGGAAACTTGTATGCATTAATTGGGAATCCAGATTCCAAATGTTTGAGAATGCACGGAGAAATTAATAACAAGTATGTACAGATTCTGGTGGATGGAGGGAGTAGTCACAATTTTATCCAAACTCGAGTTGCAAAGTTTATGGGTCTCACTATGACACCATCAACTCACTTTTCAGTTATAGTTGGTAATGGGCAAAATTTGAAATGTGTTGGTCAGTGCTCAGATGTAAAGTTTACCATCCAAGGGAACCAATTTAAGAGTGATTTCTATGTGATTGATCTACATGGAGCTGACCTTATTTTAGGAGTGGCATGGCAGGAGACTTTGGGGGAAATCAGAATTAACTTTCAGAAGTCTTATTTGAAATTCATGTTAAATGGGAAGGAAGTGTGTCAAGGGAATCTGTCTCGCAGCCTTATTGAACCTGTTTCAGCTTCTAATCTCGCTAAGTTTAGTCGGAAGGATGAGGTATCTCAATTCTTCATGATACAAATTTCACCGCAGCCTACAACCACTGCACAATCCACTTTGCACGTACTTGATTCTGATAATACAGCGCTCTCATCAATATCATCCTCACACCCACATCCTGATATAACCAAAATAGTTGAATCATATTCCAGCATATATGATGAACCAAAAAACCTTCCACCAAAGAGATCATTCGATCACCACATAACTTTAGAACCAAATGCTAAACCTGTCAATTTTCGCCCATATAGGTTTCCGCATTTTCAGAAAACCGAAATCGAAAAGAAGGTGCAGCAGATGCTTGAATTGGGGATTATAAGGCCAAGCACTAGTCCATATAGCTCCCCGGTCCTTTCGGTTAAAAAAAAAGATGGTACATAGCGCTTCTGTACTGATTACAGGGCATTAAATGCGATAACACTGAAAGACAGATTTCCGATTCCCACAGTGGTTGAGTTGCTTGATGAGTTGGGGGGAGACGTTTACTTTAGTAAATTTGATTTACATTCTGGATTTCATCAAATCAGAATGGTTGAAGAGGATATTCACAAGACTGCTTCCGCACCCATTGTGGACATTTCAAATATCTTGTATTGCCATTTGGTTTATCAAATGCTCCATCTACATTTCAAGCTACCATGAACACAATATTCAGACCATTCTTGAGACATTTTGTAACCATTTTCTTTGACGACATATTAATTTACAGCAAGGATTGGGAGTCTCACAAACAACATTTGATAATGGTGCTTGAGTGTTTGCAAAAAAAGATTCTTTATTTGCTAAACTTTCCAAGTGCAAATTTGCTGCTACTACAATGGAATATCTAGGACATGTTATTACTCCAAGAAGGAGTACATCCTGATCATTCTAAAATTGAAGCTATCACATCATGGCCTAAACCGACTAATTTGAAGCAACTACGAGGTTTTCTTGGATTATCAGGATATTATCGTAAGTTTGTTAAAGGGTATGCTTCTATTGCTTCTCCCTTAACTGATCTTCTTAAACGAGATGCTTTTGAGTGGAATGAAAAGGCGACTTGTGCATTTAATCAGCTTAAAGAATCTCTAATTAAAGCCTTGTGTTGTTATTACCATATTTCTCAAAACCATTCTCAATGAAGACAGATGCATCAATATTTTCTGTTGGTGCTGTGTTATGTGCTGTGTTATTACAGGAGGGTCACCCCATCTCTTATTTTAGTAAGAAACTTTGCCCACGCATGCAAAAGGCCTCCGCTTATGTTCGAGAACTCTTTGCCATCATATCTGCGATTGCAAAATGGAGGCACTATCTATTACGTAGGTACTAAATTCTACATTTATACAGACCAAAAAAGCTTGAAAAATCTGATGCAACAAGTGATACAAACTCCTGAACAGTAGTACTATTTAACCAAATTGCTTGGTTACAATTATGAGATACTATAGAAACCAGGCAAGTCCAATGCAGCTGCAGATGCGCTATCACGAAGACCTAATCATCAGCAGTCCTCTAGCTCTTTGATGGCCATTTCTGTTCCGAAATTTATAATTGTTGAAGACATAAAAAAAGAGCTGGCTGTAGCACCCGAATTACAATTTTTGAAAGATTCGATCCCTCCTATGGAATGGACAAAAGTTGATGGGATGTTTTTCTACAAAGGTAAAATTTATCTTCCTAAAAGCTCATCCTTAAAATCCGTCATTCTTAAAAAATTTCATCAATCTCCAGTAGGTGGACATGGTGGCTTGCACAAAACTTACATGAGAACTAGTGCAAATTTTTTTTGGCATAACATGCGGAAGGATGTTGCTGCATTTGTAAAATCTTGCGTCACGTGCCAGCAAGTTAAATCTATCAATGCAGCTCCCTACGGTCTCTTGCAGCCTCTGGAGATCCCAAAAAATGTGTGGGAGGATATCAGTATGGATTTTATTACTCATCTTCCTGTTTCTCAAGAATTTACTACAATTTTTGTTGTAGTTGACCGGTTCTCGAAAGCAGCCCATTTAGGAGCTGTGCCAGCACATTATACTGCTTTAAAGGTAGCTCAATTGTTTATGGATATTGTGGGCAAGCTACATGGAATTCCTAAATCAATTGTTAGTGATCGTGATGCTATTTTCTTGTCCAAATTTTGGCAAGAACTGTTTAATCTTCAAGGTACCGCTTTAAAGATGTCGTCTTCGTATCACCCCCAAAAAGATGGGCAAACCGAGATAGTGAATAAATGTCTTCAACAGTACTTGCGTTGTTTTGTATCAGAGGACCCTAATTCCTGGCATAAGTTTCTTGGACTTGCAGAATGGTGTTACAATACTTCTTTTCATTCTACTATTGGCCAAACTCCACATGAAGTGGTATATGGAAAACCACCACCCTCATTGGCTCAATATATTCCAGGAACATCTCAAATTGACGCTGTTGATGTCTCTTTACACACGAGAGATGTTAAGCTCCAACTTTTAAAGAAGCAACTTGAAGGTGCACAACAAAAAATGAAGACAACAGCTGATAAACATCGAACAAATAAGAGTTTTGATATCGGGGACTTGGTTTTGGTCAAACTGCAGCCTTATCGTTAAAAGAGTGTAGCTTCTCGCCCTTTCCACAAATTAAGCAAACGTTATTTTGGTCCCTTCCCAATCATCTAAAAAATTGGCAATGTATCATATAAACTCCAATTCCCCGAGTCTTCCAAAATACATCCAGTGTTTCATATCTCTCTGCTAAAAGAATTTAATGGCTCACCGACTGAATGCATTACTTCTCTGCCATCCAACAGCTACAATAATCAGCCTCCTTTTCATCCTGTTGCTATTCTATCAACACGTAAGAAATTGATTCATAATTCTTGGGTACCACAATCCCTAATCCAGTGGAAGGACTTCCTCTAGAAGAAGCTACATGGGTCAATGACAAAGAGATTTCTTCTCTGTTCCCTGATTTGCACGAGGAGGGGACTAATACTGGTTTACTGAAAGAAGTTGCTGAAAAAGAAAGTGAGGTTGATGAGCTTTTAACTTTGAATGAGCTTAGAAAGTTAGAAGGCAGACCAAGCAACCTACATGACTGGAGGATTACTACAAGGGTAAATCAGGAAGAAAGCGTTATGAATATTACTAGCATTATGCCAGATGTATGGTTAAGATTATTACTAGTATTTTCCTTAAGTTTATTCTAAATAATGAAGGATGCTGGAAACAAGAGGTTATGAATGAAAATTATTATTTAACTTTACTTTTCTTTTCCTTCAAGTCCAGCTGAGACTAAAAACCAGCTTCACACTGCCACCAACTAATATGTAGTCACAACATGTACATATAAATGTTAGGGTCGCGTTCAGGGCAAGGTTGCCAAGAAGCTAATATCCAGCAACCAGCTCTTGCACCGCTGATGAAACAACGGACGATTCGAACAGAAGTTTTTAACTTTGCTGCCTATAAAAACTGTGGCAAGCTGCTCTTTTACCGCTGAAAAGAGGAACGACATATCACTTGAATATCCGAACCAGCTTACATCTACACTCACAATTATTAAATTTTAAAAATTGTATAATTAAATGTAAAATATAATTATGCATATAAATAATTATTTTAACAATACCTTTTCCAAACTTTATGTATAAATGTGGAAAATATGATTTAAAAATAAATAAATTTTGTGTAACTTTTTGTGTAAAATAAATAAAAATAAAAAATATTACTATACTTGAACTTTAATACATATGCCTAGTCATTTCTACATAATACACATGCTTTTTTATATACAAATTAAACTTTATATATAATTTTATAAAACATAAAATTTTAAATTGTATGAAATTCATTAAAACTCCCCGACAAGTTATTCGTCGTAGGATTTAACTTATACATAATTTTATGAAAAAATATATACGATAATAATTGAACTAAAAATAATATTATACAAATATATGATTTAATTAAAACATTTGTGGAGGTGACTTTTATTCCCCTATTTTCTGCATATTAATTTTATAAATTTTAAATATACTTCACAAAGTTAAAATAATTATTATATTACAGTTTTTTATGAAATAATAGTTGTTAGGTTTCGTTTCTAATATTGATAATAACTTTGATGCATGTCTAACTTCTGTGAATCAACTTTTTCAAATATACTTCAGAAGAATTAAAAAGTGTATTTATTACATATTTTTTTATAAATTAGTAATCTTTATATTATATATTATGTAAAATGACTATATATATATATATTTATATATATATATATATATATATATAAAAGTTATAATTTTATTATTTTACATCTTAAATTATACGTAATTTATTTGTTTGTAAAATTATATATCCTTTACATAAAAATAATTATCATACATAAAGTTTAACAAGAAAAAAGTATTTTTAAAATAATCATTTATGTGTCTAATTATATTTTACATCTAAATAATTATATTTTACATCTAAATTATATAATAATTTAAAATTTAAAAATAATAGAAGTAAACCTAAGCTACAGGTTCAAGGTTTTAAGCTACAGGCTCAAGGTTTCAAGTGGTTTCTTTGTGGCGGTAAGATACCTTACACAGTTTTTATACGGTATATATTCGATATTAGTTTTTCTTTTTTAATCTTTTATATACTCTAATTCCATATTTATTTTGTCAATAAAAATTCACAGGATTAATGTATAATTATATTATTTTTCGTTAAAACAAACAAAAGTGAAGTAAATTAAACAAGATTTAAGTCTATGTAT
Organism: Anethum foeniculum; assembly: GCA_003724115.2. Lineage (NCBI taxonomy): Eukaryota > Viridiplantae > Streptophyta > Magnoliopsida > Apiales > Apiaceae > Anethum > Anethum foeniculum. The sequence goes on along the minus strand of PHNY01293083.1, from coordinate 19,079 downwards.
GTGTTATGGATTAAAATTAGTGTTTGTGGAATTAGGGTTAGAGAGCTTTGAGTTTTAAATGATTTCGTGACTTAATAGTGCGATGCCTACGTATTTTGCGCTATGTCAAGGATCAAGTCAAAAAACGTAGTTCTAAGTTGAGGGATTAGGCCCCTTTAATAGGTGATGAATCAATGAGTTGGATTAGACTTGAGAGACTTGGTGAACAAGTCTTCATATTTGATTAGACTTTGGAGTCTTATAATATAAGGAAACAGTCTCCTTACTAATTGCGATTCATTGATGGTTACTTTCTAGGAATCATATCCTTGATAAAATACTCTTAACAAGCTGTTAAGTGAACCAATTTATTGACTACAAATTTTGGTTAATAATATAGCCCATTGGGCTTGCATGTCTTAACCGGGTTTATGAACTAGAATAATCAACAGGATTACGAATTCTGTTGATCCTATAATATGGACATCATCAACTATATTATATATTTCCTTTCCGTTTACAACCTTAGGTAGGTCGTCTTATTGGCCCATTCGGCTTGCTAAACCAAATTTGTGTAATTTGGGCTCCGAGCAATTATTGTTTATCAACATAATTAATGTATCATTAATTGTGTCTCTAGATTTGTAATTTTATCCCTATCATTTGCCCCCCAACTTCTGGGAAATCTTTTTTTGAGATTTAGTAGAAGTTAAGTTTTGTGCCCTTCGTTAGGTATCATTTTTATTGCAAGCTGTGGAGCGACCTACACACTTACAACGATTTTACCTTTTTGAGGTCTTATATTCATTATGAAAATTTTGGCAATTTTCCCTTATTTCCCATATTTTATAGGAAATTTACTGTACTTACAAGTATTTTTATTATTTATTCCTAATTTTTTAGGAATTTTTCTCGTACCACAGGTGTGTTTCTTAATTTTTGAGATTTTTTCAGCAATTTCCCTATTTTTTGGGAATTTTATGAGTATTTTTCTACTTTTTATCCCTCTTTTGATTAAAATAATCAAAAAATAGGATTTTTATGGGCACCATCATCTTAGTCGTAGGTTACCCCCGCCCAGGAAGCAAAGTTGCAACCATGCCTAGGAATTATGTCTCCTAGGCCTGGGTATTTGAAGGGCTTTCACAGATTGATGGATCCTAGGCATGGGTTACCCTCGCCTAGGAAGCAAGCTACCAACCACGCCTAGGAAATGTTTCTCCTGGGCGTGGGTTACTGAATGACCTTTAATGGGCTTTTAAATCCTAGGCGTGGGTTACCCCCGCCTAGGAAGCACTCTTTTAACCTTGCCTAGGAATTGTGTCTCCTGAGCGTGGGTTTTTGAGTGGCATCTAAAGGGCTATTAATTCCTAGGCGTGGGTTACCCCCGCCTAGGAAGCACTCTTTTAACCACGCCTAGAAATTGTGTCTCCCGGGCGTGCATTTTTGAATAACCTCTAAAGGGCTAATAGATCCTAGACACGGGTTACCTTCGCCTAGGAAGCATACTATCAGCCACGCCTAGGAACTTTGTCTCATAGGCGTGGATTTTTATATGGTCTTTGTATGGCCTTTAAAGGGCTAGTACTTTCTAGGTGTGGGTTACCCCCGCCTAGGATGTGTTTAAATTGCAACACCCAGGAAATGTGTTTCCTAGGCTTTGGTCTTTTGGCCACAGAGGCTGCTCCTTAATACATTTATCATATTTTTAATTTATAATTGATTTTATTATATTATTTCCTAATAGAACTCTCTAGAATTCTCCAAACTTCCCTAGATATTATTCAAAAATTGAATATGATGGACTTCCCGCCTAGGTTGACCGCTTGGCCCACTTCATCAAGCCCGTTTACCTCTTATCGCCGGTATGCAACCGGCTGGGTGAGCTATATAAGGAAGGGAGTGTGAGTTCATATCTCACATTTCACTCCTAGAAAAATTGTTCTGCAAAAAACCTCTCTAAAAAGTTTCTCTACTTTTCTTCTTCAAGGCATTTTTTCCGGTGTTCTAAGCCTCCGTGAGTCTCATCGCTTTCTGGGTTTTTCTGTTGAGTCTTCATCTTCTCCGATCCTCGTCTTGATTTTTTGGGTTTTCAACCTTCATCTCAAGCATTCTAATGGCGGATTCCGGCTCCACTCACTCTTTGCCCCTACCAACACCTTCTTGCCTAACTAGGTATAATAGAGGTAAAAAAATCTCTTGTCCATTCTTCAGTATATTCTCTTAGGGATTTGTTAACTGAGTTTGGGGAAGCTTTCCCTAATTTACTTTACTTAGATGCATACAACTACCCCTCTACATATAATTCTGAAAAAGTAGGTCTTTTTGCTCGTTTGTTTGGTATAACAGGCCTTCTTGGGCTGAGGCTCCGGGCCCAAATGATAGAGCTTGTTACCCTAAGTCCGGAGCCATTCGTATCTATAAGGAAACCCTCTATGGGGGTTTTCATTTTCGTCCTCACCCCTTTGTCTGTAGCCTCTTGGCGGAAGCCTGGATTTGCCAACTCAACTCACACCTAACGCTTGGCGTTTTATTCATTGTTATATGGCCCAATCCAAAAAACATGATTTGAGCCCAATGTCTGTGTTTTCCGTTATCTTTTTAAATTTGTTAATGCTCCTGATGACCAAGGCTGGGTCAAAATAGCTTATAGGAGCTTGGCCCGCTTTTGCTTTCGGGCTCCAACCCGGATTCCTTTCCGTATTAGAAAAGAGAATGGTTTTTTGTTTATCTAGAAGAGGAAGGAGGTTGGGATAACCATTTTAGGCCTAACTTCACAAAAGTTATTGGTGGATCCTTAAGGGATCTTAAATTAGGAGTGGATGAGGATGCAGCCATTCAGGCTTTAGTGGCTGATAATTTGCAGCATTGTGCTATCATTTTAGCCGAGGGCAACTTGCAGCATCTAGGTCTTAGTAATCTTGGCCCTCAGGGTATTTCCTTCACTTAGTTGCTTTTATAACATTATTTTTTCATTTTTTATTTTAACTAACATATTCTTGTTCTTGTAGCTAAGACAACTTTGGACTCCATCTTCAAGAAGAGAGAGGCCATTGCTGCCTGTGGGACGGCTGTGGAGGCTCACCGCTCCAAGTGGGTGAGGATTGGGGACGACCCCTTGGTGACCGTCATTGAGATGGTGCCTACTTTTGTGGTCGAAAGGCCACTGAGCATTGACCAAGACCCCTCCCCTTTCGTTGTGACCTGGGGTCTGCAGAAGAAGGATAGTGTCGCTGGGAACTTCGAGACTGCAGTTATATGGTCGGAGAGCGTGGTTACTCCCCGGGACAGGGCTGAGATTGTGGAGTCCTCAGATGACCTTCAGATTGAGCATCTTGGCTCTCAGGCTGTCGCTTCGGTAAGTTTTATTTAAAAACCCCCTTTTGCTATGCTTTATCTGTTAATTGTTTCCTTTGTTTAAATTGTGCCTTTTATTTCTTTGTAGATGAATGCCTATCTTCAGGCTGGTCTTCATAACCTGAAGAAGGCGAGGGATGACTTAATTGTAGCTGAGAGGGATAGGGACAGGTACTAGACTTCCTTAGAGGCTAACTTTGCCCGCTTTCGGGAAGTAGAGAGGGAGCTGGCTGAGGAGAAGGAGAAAGTACGCTTGCTAGAGCTTGCAATGAAGAAAGACCGCGAGGAGATGATCCCTAAGTACAAGGCATCTTCGGACTTCCAGGATGTTTTGGATGCTGAGTACGATGCTAACTTCCCAAAGACTTTCAGGAGTTGCTGGGAGGAGATTGTGGGAGAGATCGAGAAGAAGATCCCTGAGGTGACCCTGGAGGAGTATCCTGTGCCTACCCTGCCAGGTCATGGAGTTCCTTCAGATGAGGTTCGGGAGTCTGTTAGAGATTATACTCTTACCTGCTCTCCTACTCGAGCCACTTCAGTGGAGGTTGTTACTTCTCCTCCTCAGTAGTTTGTCCCTACATAGGGTGATCACACTATCCCTACTTCTCCAGCTAGGGGGGATAACGTAGATGATCCCCTTATTTCAGTTTTTGAACTTGTTGGCCCTGCATGGCTTATTTTTATTTATTCTCTACTTGCCTTTCGAGGCATTCTATTTTACTCCGAGTTGTTAAAACTTATCATCTTTCGGGGATAATTTATGAAGCTTTTTCCATTCCTTTATACTTTGTGTTTCTTAAGTTTTTTCGTGGTTGCGTAACATCATTTATCATAACATGCAATATTTTCCATAATTAAAGAATACACAAACCTTAAAAATAAGGAAGTTTCATAAATAGTTGTCATGGGTTCAACCCTTACATTATAAAGCGAGAATGTAAGAGATTCTGCAATAGATTCTGCAATCTCATGATTTGAAGATTTATTCCTAATTTCCTAATGGTTAAAAAGCCTTATTTCTAAACTGATGCTAAATAAATAACAAGTTCCCTTAAGAAACTTATATATAATAAATCTTAAGGTTTGAAGCGTGCCAAGTCCTGGGCACCTCCTCTCCTTTCATTGTTTGCAGCTTGTACGAGCCTTGTCCCAGGACCTTCTTTACCTGGTAAGGTCCTTCCCAGTTGGGGGCTAACTTAACCTTTTGTCTAACTCCTGAAGCTTCAATTTTTCCTTAGGACTAAGTCTCCTTTGCGATAGAACCTTTCCTTAACTCGTAAGTTATAATAGAAAGATGCCTTTTTTCGATACTCAACAATTTTTGCTTGAGCTTCATCACGTAATTCATCTATTAAATCCAGGGCTAGCCTTTGCCCCTCCTCATTTTGTTCGGGCTCATAAGCCTGAACCCTCGGGGATGGGTGAGATATCTCAACGGGAACTACTGCCTCTGCCCCATAGGCAAGCAAGAATGGAGTAGCTCCTGTGGTTACACGACATGTATTGCGATATGCCCAAAGTATGGGC
>PHNY01293083.1:703-14202 GCA_003724115.2 Anethum foeniculum | reverse complement strand
AATACCTCATCCACCCAATTATTTCTTGACTTCTCAATTCTTTTCTTAAGTCCATCTAGGATGATGCGATTTGCTACCTCAGCCTGTCCGTTTGCTTGTGGATGGGCAACGGAGGTAAATCACAACTCAATCTCATTTTCCAAATAGTACTTTTTGAAGTCCTCGTTGTTGAACTGTGTTCCATTATCAGTTACCAAAATATGAGGGATTCCGTACTTGCACATGATGTTTTCCTATAGAAATTGAGCAACTTGCTTTGTGGTTATCTTAGCCAGAGGTTTGGCTTCAACCCACTTAGTGAAGTAATCAATGACAACAATCAGATACTTTCGTTGTGCTGTGGCCACGGGGAATGGTCCCAAGATGTCGATCCCCCACATCGCAAAAGGTATAGGGCAATTAATGGACGTCAACATCTCTAGGGGTTGCCTTACAATAGGTGCATGCTTCTGACAGCGATCACATTTTTTAACATGGTTTTTAGCATCGGCCATCATCTTTGGCCAGTAAAAGCCTAGGTGAGTGATTTAATGAGCAAGCACTCCGCCCCCAAATGCTGACCGCAGATTCCATCATGAACTTCTTCCAGGGCTAAACGAGCCTCATTAGGTCTTAAGCATCGTAAGTATGGAATTACGAAAGACCTTTTGTACAGGATTCCATCAATCAAAGGATAGCTTAGAGCACGAACATACAACTTTCGCGCTTCAGTTGTATCATTGGATAGCCACCCTGTTTCCAAGTGAGCCTTGATGGGATCCATCCAGTAGTTTTCTAACAAACCAATGGGTGCTACTAATTTGGCATCAATGTTTGGTGTTTTTAACACTTTATAATACACAGTTCTTGAGCTATTTTCTACTTCTGAAGAAGCAAATTTTAATAAAGCATCCGCTTTGACATTTTCCTCCCTAGGAATGTGCTCAACGTGGCATTCATCGAATTATGTCTTTACGGCCCTCACGAGCTTAATATATTTGGCCATAGTTTCTTCTTTTGCTTCAAATTCCCCATTTACTTGTGAGATTACCAACCTCGAATCTTAGCATACTTTCAAGTTCTTTACCCTCAAGGTTCCTGCCAAACCAAGCCCTGCTATTAGTGCTTTGTATTCAGCTTCATTGCTCGTAGTTTGAAAGGCCAACTTCATTGCATATTCTATTTCAAAGCCATCAGGGCTTTATAGGACTAATCCGCCGCCCCTTGGATATGTTTTTGATACCCCATCAAAATAGAGCACCTAATATTCTTTGGAAATATACCCTACTTCTTTGTTTTTGCCCTCCTGAGGTATCTGCTCCTTATCCTGCCTTCGACTTCTTGGTTGTCAATGACGCATTCAACCACGAAGTCTGCTATTGCTTTAGCTTTTACGGCCGTTCGAGGCTTATACTTGATATCAAATTCCCCTAGCTTAATAGCCCACTTTAACAGTCTTTCACTTGCCTTCGGACTATAAATAATGTTCCTTAAAGGCTGGTTGGTTAACACCTCAATTTTATGTGCCTGAAAATAAGGACATAGCTTCCTTGATGCCATAATTAAGGGTAAGGCAAATTTCTCAATGGTGGAGTAATTCAACTCCGATCCATGCAACACCTTGCTAATATAGTAGATAGGCCTCTGGACTTTGTTTTCTTCCTTGATGAGAACAACACTCAAGGCCTTTTCTGAGACTGCTGGATATAAAAAGAGTACTTCATGATCAACGGGTTTGGCCAAAAGTAGTGCCTTGCTCATGTACCTTTTCAAATCTTCAAATGCCGCTTGGCACTCTTCTGTCCATGCAAAATCTTTCACCTTCTTTAAGGTTTTGAAAAACGGGAGACATTTGTCACCAGACTTGGAAATGAACCTTTCAGGGGCAGCAACCCTTCCTGTCAATTTCTGTATGTCTTTTATGGACCGCGGAGATTCCATATCTAGGATAGCTTTTATTTTATCAGGGTTAGCCTCAATCCCTCGTTTGGACACCATTATCCCCAAAAACTTTCCAGATCCCACGCCAAAAGCACATTTGGCCGTGTGCCTCAGCACTTCGAAGGCTTCCTTCAAGTGACAAATATGGTCTGCCTTTTGAAGGCTTTTTACCAACATATCATCCACATATACTTCCATTGTTTTTCCTATGAGATCTTTGTGGATCTTATTTACCAGCCTTTGATATGTGGCTCCTGCATTCTTAAGACCAAAAACCATAATAAGATAACAATATACACCAAAGTTAGTGATGAAAGATACCTTCGAAATGTCATCCTTATGCATTTTAATATGCATGGTTGTAGCCGCTAAACCCGTTCATGAAACTCAACATCTCATGACCAGCAGTTGCATCGATTAAGACATCAATCTTTGGTAGGGGAAAACAGTCCTTCAGGCATGCGTTGTTCAATCTGTGCATTGATTTTACAGATTTAAACGACGCATGCCCGAAGGACTGCTTTCCCCTACCAAAGATCGATGTATTGATCGATGCGACTGCTGGTCATGAGATGTTGAGTTTCATGGATGGGTTTAGCTGCTACAACCAGATTAAGATGCATAAAGATGACATTCCAAAGGTATCTTTCACTGACTTTGGTGTATATTGTTATCATGTTATGGATTTTGGTCTTAAGAATATAGGAGCCATGTATCAAAAGCTGGTAAATAAGATTTTTTAAGATCTCATTGGAAAAATGATGGAAGTTTATGTGGATGACATGTTGTTCAAAAGCCTTCAAAAGGCAGACCATATTCGTCACTTGGAGGAAGCCTTCGAAGTGCTGAGGCACCATAAGATGATGCTGAACCCGGCCAAATGTTCTTTTAGCGTGGGATCTGGAAAGTTTTTGGGGATAATGGTCTCCGAACGAGGAATCGAGGCTAACCCTAATAAAATAAAAGCTATCCTAGATATGGAACCTCCACGGTCCATAAAGGACATTCTGAAACTGACAGGAAAGGTTGCTGCCCTTGGGAGATTCATTTCCAAGTCTGGTGACAAGTGTCTCCCATTTTTCAAAACCTTAAAGGAGGTAAAAGACTTTGCATGGATAGAAGAGAGCCAAGCGACATTTGAAGATTTGAAAAGGTACATGACCAAGGCACCGCTGTTGGCCAAACCCGTTGATCATGAAGTACTCTTTTTATATCTAGCAGTCTCAGAAAAGGCGTTGAGTGTTGTTCTCATCAAGGAAGAAGACAAAGTTCAGAAACCTATCTATTATGCTAGCAAGGTGTTGCATGGAGCGTAATTGAATTATTCCACCATTGAAAAATATGCCTTAGCCTTGGTTATGGCATCAAGGAAACTACGCCCCTATTTTCAGGCACATAAAATTGAAGTGTTAACCAACCAGCCGTTAAGGAACATTATTCATAGTCCTAAGGCAAGTGGAAGATTGATAAAATGGACTATTGAGCTAGGGGAATTCGATATCAAGTATAAGCCTCGAACGACCATAAAAGCCCAGGCGCTAGCAGGCTTTGTAGTTGAATGAACTATTGATAACCAAGAAGTCGGGGGGCAGGATGAGGAGGCGATACCTTAGGAAGGCAAGGATAAAGAAGTAGAAGACGTTCCCAAAGAATATTTGGTGCTTTATTTTGATGGGGCATCAAAAACAAATTCGAGTGGTTCCGGGTTAGTCCTACAAAGCTCTAATGGCTTCGAAATAGAATATGCATTGAAGTTGGACTTTCCAACTACGAACAATGAAGCCGAATACGAAGCACTAATAGGTAGGAACCTTGGGGGTAAAGAACTTAAAAGTATGCGGAGATTCGATGTTGGTAATCTTACAAGTAAATGGGGAATTTGAAGCAAGAGAAGAAACGATGGCCAAATATGTTAAGCTCGTGAGGGTCGTAATGACACAATTCAATGAATGCCATGTTGAGCATAATCCTAGGGTGGAAAATATCAAAGCAGATGCTCTGTCAAAGTTTGCTTCTTCTGAAGTAGAAAATAGCTCAGGAAGTGTGTATAATAGAGTGTTAAAAACACCAAGCATTGATGCCAAGTTAGTAGAACCCATTAGGTTGTTAGGAAATTGTTGGATGGATCCCATCAAGGCTCACTTGGAGACTGGGTGGGCACCGAATGATACAACTGAAGCGCGAAGTTGCATGTGCGTGCTCTTAGCTATTCTTTGAAAGCAATTATGGAATCCTATACAAAAGGTCTTTCGTAATCCTGTACTTACCATGCTTAAGACCTGATGAGGCTCGTTTATCCCTGAAAGAAGTTCATGAAGGAATTTACGATCAACACATGGGGGGTAGGGCACTTGTTCATAAAATCACTCTCCTATGCTTTTACTGGCCAACGATGATGGTCGATGCAAAAGACTATGTTAAAAAATGTGATCGCTGTCAGAAACATGCACCTATTGTAAGGCAAGCCCCCAGATATGTTAACGTCCATTAATTGCCCTATACCCGATATGGGGGATGGACGTTTTGGGACCGTTCCCCGTGGCCATAACACAACAAAAGTATCTGATTGTCACCATTGATTACTTCAGTTAGTGGGTTGAAGCCAAACCTCTGGCCAAGATAACCACAAAGCAAGTTGCTTAATTCCTGTGGGAAAATATCTTGTGCAGGTTTGGAATCCCTCGTATTTTGGTAATTGATAATGGAACTCAATTAAACAATGAGGAGTTCAAAAAATACTATTTTGGAAATGAGATTGAGTTGCGACTTACCTCCGTTGCCCATCCACAAGCAAATGGACAGGCTGAGGTAGCAAACCGCATTATCCTAGATGGACTTAAGAAAATGATTGAGAAGTCAAGAACTAATTGGGTGGATGAGGTATTTCCCATACTTTGAGTATATCACACCACATGTTGTGTAACCACAGGAACTACTCCATTCTTCCTTACCTATGGGGCAGAGGCAGTAGTTCCAGTATAGATGTCTCACTCATCCCCGAGGGTTCAAGCTTATGAGCCTGAACAAAATGAGGAAGGGCAAAGGCTAGCCCTGGATTTGATAGATGAAGTACGTGATGAAGCTCAAGAAAAGATTGTGGAATATAAAAAGAAGTCATCTTTCTATTATAACTTACGAGTTAAGGAAAGGTTCTATCGCGAAGGAGACTTAGTCCTAAGGAAAATTGAAGCTTCAAGAGTCTGACAAAAGGGTAAGTTAGCCCCCAATTGGGAAGGACCTTACCAAGTCAAGAAGGTCCTAGGACGAGGCTCATATAAGCTGCAAACAGTGGAAGGAGAAGAGGTGTCCCGGACTTGGCACGCTTCCAACCTTAAGATTTATTATTTATAATTTCCTTAAGAAAACTCGTTATTTCTTTAGTATCAGTTTGGAAATAAGGTTTTTTAACCATTAGGAAATTAGGAATAAATCTTTAAATTATGTGGTGGAAGAATTATGTAAGGGTTGAACCCATGATAGCTGTTTATGAAGTTTCTTTCTTTTTAAAGATTTGTGCGTTCTTTAAGTATGAGAAATATTGCATGATATTACTCAACCACAAAAACTTAAGAAACACAAGGTATAAAGGAAAAGAAAATTTCATAAGTTAACCCCGAAGGGTAATAAGTTCATATAAAACAAGTTTAAATAAAGTGCCTCGTAGGGCAAAGAAGAATAATTAGAATGCCACAAAGGGCAAGCAGAAAAACTAAGTAGGAAACTCAAAAGAAGACAAGCTAATCATCCTTTGGCCCCCTTCTTCATTCTTCTCCTCATCAACTACCACTGGGTTATTTGTGGCCCTGGGAGGAGAAAGAATGGGAGATGTAACTGGAGAGTGAAGAAGGGAAGCCCTAGGGATGATGGCACGACCATTTTCTGGATCAAGAAAGTCCAAGTCATCCTCTGAGTCTTCCAAGAGAGCTGGATGCACAGGGCTTATGAAGTCCTTGGGGTCAATTAAGCCGGGATGCTCATCTGAGATTGTTTTAACCGCTTTGTTCCACCCTTTAGTAAACTGAGATGGATAAAGAATCTAATCATGAGCATCCGTGAGCTTCTTGAACCTTTGAGAATCCATAAACTCCTCGATGAGATCCTCCTCATCACTCCTGAGCTTCACCAACTCTGCATGAGAATGAGCTAGCTCATCTTCCTTGTCCTTCAGCTTCTTGCTCAGAACTTTGACTTCATCCTTGTTCTTCTGAGCCTCTTTCCCAAAATTGTCAGAAGAAAGCTTCCAGGACTTAGCCTGATGGAGGGCTCCTTGAAAGTAGATGTTTGACTACAAATGATAAAAAAGTATAAGTATATACGACAGACATGTATAAAAAGAGAAAATAAAAATGTAACGCCCCCAAATTCGGGGTCAGGAATCTGGGTCGTCACGCATCCATCCAATCAAGTAAAACCTGTATTTAACTCACTAATCCAACAAAACCACATTATAGAGCCCAATCCCACAAGTTGTAGTCTTAGAAACGATGTACAACAAGTATCATTTGTTATTACAAACCAAATGTACTTACCAAGATCTCACACTATTACTCACAACCTCAACTTGAAGTTATGATAATCTCTAGTACAAACTGTGACCTATCTGAATGCTCTGGCCCACCTGAGGCAAAGCTGCAAAGAGTCTACGGATTGTCTCTGTGGTTCTTCGCACCACTGCATGCGACTAACTCCTCACCGGAAAACTGGTTAGCTGTTGTGTTGTGACATTTGAAAGAAAGCAAGAGTGAGCAATAATGCCAGCAACAGTATAGAATAGTTTTAAAAATGACTGTTCAAATAAAATAACTTTTTCATAATATCTCTGAAAATCTTTGTTATGCATAATATAAACACAGTTTTAATGGAGTTCAAACGATGAAGTTACTAGGTACTCCAACATATAATCTTTTCATAATTTCTGAAAACCTCTGTTAAACAAAGTATAAACTGAGTTCGAATTATACGTCATAAGTTAACGATACAAGGTGATTCAATATATCTAACATTGTCTTAATATTTTTCTGAAATCTTTTGCTATAAAAGTATTATCAGCGTTTCAACTTTTGTAACATGTAAAGAGATGTTACAGGTAATTCATAAGTTATTCTTTTTTGTAAGACAACTGAGAACCCTTTGTTATGTCATTTATAATCAAAATCTCAGAATATTGTTTAAAAAATGAAGTTACAAGATACTTCATTTTTAAACAATCTTTGAAAGCTCGACCCTGCCAACACTCATCAGTCACCCAGCTGTAGCCTTTTTATCGGTGTGCTCTCGATAGTGTTGCAGAAAATATCCAATCTGGATGATGAACTAATATTTGGAGTATCACCGCGCCAGGTTGTACAACTTATGATGATCAGTCGCAGTCGTACAACCCAAATATTGTCTACATGTAGAAGGAAGAACTGCTCCCAGAACTTACTCAATAATGAACCGCTCCCGGAACTCTTTATGTTGGGATGAACTGCTCCCGAAACATCCTGGCCATTTGGGCCAATAAAATAATGCTGGACCGGCACCATTCGGCCTCTTACGCTAACTCCTAGTTCGAATAGAATCCATGACTCTGAAACATAAAGTACGCCTTCCTTCCGCAAGTAGAAACTTATTAATAGGACTCCGCAATGAAGTCGTATCAGCTTGGAAAGGGAAACTCACAAATATTTCCCAAGCGATGCTTGTTAATGGATTAAACTTGTCTCGTGGCTTACTTCCCGACTATTGGGTAAGTAATAAAACTCTCTTTCCTTTTTCTATTAGCAACTACGTTGCAAAAGATTAAATAATTCGTTGAGTAGGACTTCCCATCTTTTTGAGCAAGTATTTAAATTTCCTCCGTTCAAAAGATTTAAATTTGAAAACGGGGTTCAAGATCCTCTCTTTACTTTTAAAAATGACCTTGATAAGGTTCGAAAACGTTATTCGAAAATATAAAAGGTTAAAGATGATTTTTAAATCATTTTTTAAATCTTATTTGAAATAGTTGATGAATATTTAAATAATATTCCTTAAAGAATATATTTAAATAACATAATTGGAATTTAAATCCTTAAATGAATATTCGAAAGTATACTCATTTAATAATTATCATAAATATTTATGAGTAAACCTCTTTTAAATGAATATTCAAAATAATATTCACTTAATAAATAACGATACTTGTTGGAAGACAAAATCTTAAATGAATATTTAAAATACATATTCACTTTATAATAATACTCTCGAATAATCTTTATTCGAATATTCACTGTTGAAAACTACGTGTAACATATTCGGGAACATCATCTTTCGGTTCAGAAATCGTTCAAATCATAGGCCCTATGCTTAAGGGTATTTGTAAAAATCCAGCTTATAGCTATCATAGGTATTTTTAGCTCATTAGCTCAACATTTAAATCATGCGACTGATATTGAAAAAATAGGATTTCAAATCATGCATGCATTTGTATCGCATTGTATAATCATAAATTATTTAATCACAACAACAACAGTAAGGGGTTTGCAAACTTGCCTGATGTCCAGCTATATAGTCTCAAGGGTTCTCACAGTCGTTATTGTCCTCAGAGCTCCACTCGCTCTAACTGGTTTTATCAACTGATATACGAGTCTAATTTAGCTTCAATAGCTAATATACAATTAAAAAACATAATCAACACCATTAACTCATTACTTGCCAAGACCTCGACACTAATCCACAAACCTATATCAAGTCCAGTAAAGACAAGCACAACTTATACTTAATCCATGGTCTTTACTCTCATTCTCTACACTAATAGGTAGTCATGATAATACTCAACAATTTTCATGTTTTAATCGATTGGAAACCAACCTTTTATCTAGGTCAGAACGGATGGTCAAAGTAGTGCCTCTAGAGTTGACTTTCCTCAGAGTTTTTATTATGTGACTCGCACTCTAACAATTTTAATAAATCAAAGAATTCATATTTAAATAAGAAACACCTCGAGGAGCTTCTTGAGTATTTTTAATATTTATCATAAAATTTTTGTTTCTAAAATAAGAGTTTAACTCGAGGAAAAACATTTTAAAAGTTGAGTTTTCCATGGAGATTTACTATTTGTGCCGCTTTTACTAAAACTTCATTTACTCTCAAACTGTGAAACCAATCGACGCACTGTTTTTGCGTGCATGATCTATGGATAGTTTAGAACAAAATATTAAATTTTTTTTTTTGGTTCAGGGGTGAAAAATCCCGAAGTGGTAGTTTAATCACAGTAGGGTTTTGATGAATGACGCCATCGCTTAACTTTGGTTCCGACATTTTTGTAAAATTGAAAATCATTGTTTTGACACAAAACCTTTTGAAGGATCTTCCTAACTGTTTAGTATGGTATACCAAAGTTTCACATTTTTGAAAGTCTCTTAAAGGGTTCAAAAACATCCTAAAGTTACACACAATGTGCGGTTTTGTTTTATCGAACACCATTCACTAAAACGACCGTTTCTCCTAAACCGTAAATCCGTTTAACATGATCTTTATATGGTGCTTGGACATATGCATTTTACTATTCAGAAAATGTACTACAAAATAGCCTAACTGCACAAGGACATTATAACGGGTATAAAAGGGATGTTTCCGAGAAATTAATCTCATTCCAAATCACACCAATCACTCTCAAACTCATCATCAACCTTATACACCATCAACTCAGTAAAATACTCCTTAAATATTCAAGAAAACCAGTGGCTTAACTTTAAAACACTTCAAACAATTCATCCAATCAATTACAAAATCAATCCATGCTATATACAACACATACATATAATAATAACCAAGTTCCGAGCAATTTAATTCTTAAAAATACTATTCATCCAGATCTTTAACTCTATAAATAAACAAGAAAGAGTGAGTGGGTAATAGATTTTATACCTTAGATGAATAGCTCTTGCTCCTAGCTTTGTTTTAAGTGTAAATATGTAAGATTCGGTGGAGAAATGAGTAATCTATCGCTCCATCTTCTCCTTCCTTTCTTCAAGCATTTCTTTCTTCAAAAATGGGGGGCGGGGACTGATCTTGTTTGTTGCTTGGGTGTTTTGATAAGTGTGTTAAAGTGATAAGATAGATAATATCTTGGTTGGTTACTTTAATAAAGTGCTTACATCACCCTTATGACCTCATCCATTGGCCATGTGTTGGTTGCTTGTTGTTTAATGATGTCATTAGGCTTTAACCACTTGTTTACTTTATAATGGATGCTTCCTTCCAATGCTACTTGCATGTGCTTTCCCTTGACCATTTAATTGTTTCTCTGCTCAGTTATCCCTCAATCTCTTTGATTGTTTGGAGGAATATATCTGTGGTTTTATTGTTAGGTGCTTAATAGAACCTTCTTTGTATCTTTTATTCCTTCATCAATCTCCTTTTATAATCCTTGGATTTAAAATCCTTTAGTCTTAACATTATATACTTAATTCCTTCAGTGTCTGGTGGAATCTTAGGGAAAAATAAAAGTGCTCGTCATCGAATTCTGACGGCTTTTACATACACTTATTTTCATCACTGAACACTAATACAGACTCAGAATTTCCATATAAGAACTTCTATATAGGGTGGTCTGATAATATTACACAATCAGTAAAAGTTACTATTCATCATAAATTTCAAATTATTCCAAAATTTCGGGTTATAACAGTCTCCCCTCCTTAAAAGGATTCCGTCTTGGAATCTAAGAAAGTGTCGAGGGTACTTCTCCAATATAACAATATCCAGATACTAGGTTGACTCTCCAACCTTCTGGTTCCATCACAATACTTACTTGGTCTGTTCTATAATCTCTATCGGGCGCTCTATATAAGACAGTCCTGGTTGTACTTCCATACGTTTATATTTTATCACATTCCTGGTATTCGGAATATACTTCCTTAACATTGACACGTGGAACAGGTTCTGAACTTGGTGTAGGTTTGAGGGTAAGGCCAGCTCATAAGCTAACTCCTCAATGCGTTTTAAAATCTCAAATGAGTAGATATACCTGGGGCTTAACTTTCCTTTCTTCAAAAATCTCATCAATCCCTTCTAGGGATACACTTTTTGCAATACTAGGTCTCATACTTTATTATCTATATCCTTACGAGTTTAGTCCATATATTCCTTTTATCTATCTTGGGCTGCCACTAGCCGATTACTGATAAGGTCTATGGTTTCTTTGGTTTGTTGAATCAACTTGAGTTTGAGTATCTTTCGCTTATTAACTTCTCCCCAACACATGGGAGAACGACACCTTCTTCCGTATAACACTTGGTAAGGGGCATTTTAATTGTCACACGATAATTGTTATTGTCGTAATCTCAATTAGCATCAACTAGTCATTCCAACTTTATCCATAGCACAAACTATTAACATATCTCTTAGTGTTTAAATGGTCCTTTCACCTCTTGGTTCCCCTACAACATTCTTACTAGTGTTTAAAGCTTCGCTCCTTAGTGTTTGCTCATTCCGGTCTATAATCTCCATCGATTGTTCTATATAATAAATCTGGTTGTATTTCAATACACTCGCCTTTTGTCACACATTTAACATCAGATTTAACACCTCTTCTCGTGGGTACGTAAAACACTTCGTGATTCTTTTTCCATTTCGAAGTAAACACCATTTCGCACGCAACTGATCGATACGCTTTAAGAATGTTGAATGTCCGATGAGCTTTGGATTTGCTTCCATTGTTTGTCGACCTTCGTCAATCCACTTCAATATGATATTTTTGGTAACGCAATATCTTTCACATCGTATTCTTATCCTCCCTAGCGTCTTGGACGTATTCGCGTGTATTGGGAGTTGCTACCAATTGCTTTTAAATGGTTTGTACGATCTTCTTTGTCCTCTGCGCTGCCACCACATTAACATCTTTCGTCTTCCCGCTTTGTCCCATCGTAAGAGACATCGATGCCTATTTTCCGTGTGCTTTCTTGGTGAGCTTAACTATACAACATTCCTATCGATGATAGATGGTCCTCCCAACTGCCCTTAATCAAAGGCATGGCATTTGACGTATCTTTAACTGTCTGGATAGCTCTCTCGTTCTAATTGTTGATCCATGAACCCCAAGTAGTGCATCTGCTCGATCTTGTTCAGAAAACACTTTGGGAAAAATCTAGTCATGGAATTAAATCGTGGGTTCTTATCTAGCACAATTGTTGTTTGGACTCTTTGTTGCTAACCATATCTTTCGCCTTTATAGCAAATTTGTCGAGTGGAGATCTCTCACTTACAATAAAATAATATGCAGACTTATATAACCTATCGATCATAACCCAAATAACATCATGGCTCAACTTGGTCCTTGGTAATCCTCTTTTCAAATTTATTTTAATAAATTCTTATTCCCAATCGGGAACCTCTACCGGCTATAATGGTTCACTAATTCATCTTTCCACTTTAGTCCTTTAACAGGATGAGTACTTACTTAACCCATTGATATAATCCTTTTTCTTATTTGGTCATTAATAAAATTCCTCAAAGTCTCTATACACCCTTAATTCTTTCCGATACATAATAAAAGTTTTCTCCTCTCGTTATTCTTTCTTCTTACAACCTTCGCTTCTTGATCAATTCTGATCGAATCTTATTTTCTATTAATTCAACTAGTTACTTCTCTGTTACCTCAACTTAAAACTTAAACTTTTCAATTTCTCTCATCAGTTATCCTGAAATTTGGCATCTCTAATCTCTCTTTTTCTACTTAAAGTGTCGGCCACCACATTGGCCTTTCCTTGGTGATAGCGAACTTCACAATCCTAGTCCTCGATCAATTTCGATCATATCATCTATTTCATGTTCTATGTAAGTATATACTCCAGATTATAAAAAAAAATCACAAGTTTTTTTTCCTCATAAGTTAAAATCTTCATCTCTTTCAGTGCGAGCCTTATCGCGATTAATCGAAATCATGTTCAAGAAACCTTATGTCACGGTCCTCAAGTTTCTTAGAAGCATCATTATAATTCACTCAAAATCCTCTTTTATTCATCATGTATTACTAACATCGGGCTGCTTCTCATCATTCCAGTAGTTCGTGAAAATTCTTAAATTCATACAGGTTTGTTCATTTCCAAATCCATTACATACAACCTGCACAATCTAGCAGGCTGTACGTTCAATCACAACAGGGTTCCTCCTAACGTCCTTTTATCATCATACTAAATATCATTGTAGTATATGTTAGGTCCCGTAAAAGGGCTATATTAAGCTAGAAGGGGGGTTGAATAGCTTAATTACCAATTAAAAATTATTATGGTATTTTTAAAATATTTATCCCCTATATTTTACCGTGTAGTTATGCTAGTCGTGAGTGCGGAAATGAAGACAAGCAAAAGAAAATATCACACGTGAGATTTTATCCTGGTTCGCGATGGTGCAACCTCTAGTAGATTCGCTCACCCCTACTCCAGTCCCTGAGCTCCTCTCCCGGACTCGAGATTTCCCTTATAATAAACTCGCTCCTTTAGTTGGCGGAGAAGCCTTTACAACCCTACAAATATTTGTCTTGGTGCGTAACACAAGGGTCCCCACCTCAAAATAAATGCATAAACCTGCACAACTTATCTTAGACAATAACTCCG